>SNQJ01S0096366.1:28569-42239 GCA_010110895.2 Picea sitchensis | reverse complement strand
CACAAGATTCCCCTGAACGAAGAGCTAGAGAAGGATACTCAAAGCAGTCTTATATTCATCTGTTGAAATATCACATTACAAATTGGAGAAATAGAATACGTCCCGCTTCTCTGGAGTTGCTTCAATACATCAAAACTTGGATATCTCGAATGGTGATTTCCCCTGAATTTAAAGAGGAAATCCCTTCGATACAATCATTACAAAGCATATCTGAATCCTATCCTAAATTGGATCTTCTTTTTAAATCAGCATAGGATGTCCTATTCTTACGCAACCGATTGCTGTTATAGGAGTTGAACGAGGTATTGTTGTTACGGCTGGTGTAACAGCTCCTTCTCATTGCTGCTGATGTTGTTTCAGCATCGCAATTCACGGGTTGTTTCAGCCACGTGAATTGCGCTCTTGACTGTGTTGGCCTTGACTGCTAACTGCAACGGCTTGTGTTTCAGCATCTGCAATTCTAAACTGTGTAACAGCTCCGTGTTTCAGCATCTGCATCCTCGAACTGTGTAGCAGCTCTGTGTTTCGGCATATGCAACCTCGGACTGTGTGGCAGCCCCGTGTTTCGGCATATGCGACCTCGGACTGTGTAGCAGCTCCGTGTTTCAGCATCAGTTCAGCAACAGCGATCTTGGACAGTTCTGTGTTTCAGCACAGGCCTCAAATGCTAATCTGCAGTTATGGACACTTATGCACTTCTAATCAATAGTTCAGTACAAGAGTAATGTAAAATATCATGCAAAACAAATTAAACGTATAGTAATGAGAAAGGACGTTATATACCTTGGAATGATCAGATGAAGTGATAATATGAGTCTAAATACAGGTGATCAAGGGTATAATAATGGCAAAAAGTATGGGCAAAAAGGGTACATTGTGTGGTCCTAACACTGGTCAACGGTAACGACTTTTCCTTGATGGGGGAAACGAACGACATGGAAAAGATTCGACACAACTGAACGCATGGAGTCAATCCAGCTATGGCCAAGCAAAAGATTGTAATCAAGAGGAGTATCAAATACTTCCACTTCAACTTGGACCATTTTTCCTTCCAACGTGATGGGCAATGATGGAAGGACATCGCACGGTTTGAAACCAAAGCCATTGAAGGCTTTAAGTGTGTTGTGGGATTCGGTCAAAGGAGGAGAGTCGATGGCTTTCCAACAGGTGATAGACATGAAACAGGGTGAGGCGCCCTCGTTAATGATTGTTCTACAAATGTTCTTGTCAGAGACAATAACTTGTATTTGGAATGCGAGTTGAGGGGGTAACCTTGGAATGTGATCTTCCAAGTCAAATATTATTAAATTTGTATCTAGAGGGTCGATTCCACCAATAGATTTCAACAGTGCCTTCCATTGTGTAGTAAAACTTTGGAGGACTTCGAGGGCTGACATCGCGGACGGTGCTTGGGCCAGATCTTCAACAATGTTGTAGTTCTGGGTAGCACGGGCATGAGGATTGAAAGCCGATTTCTGAACAACACCCTTTGGGGGAGGGCGAAGAACTGTATTGAGACTCGGTCATTTGAGAAGAAGAGGACCATTGGTAGGTGGGGTCACAGGAGAGGGTTGATCCAACAAAGGTGGTATCGTATCAACCTTCTCTTTGGAAGAAGAATAATCTTTGGCTCGAGTGGTAAGTGTGATGTCATTCTTCTTTGAATCACCGGTACACATTAATACATATGATGTATTGGAGGGGGATGGTTGGTCATGAATGACCAATTGGGCTTGTTGTTGAGAGGGGAAGGGTTGTGACAATACGGCCAGAGTGGGAGGTTTGGGGGTCCCTTGAAGGAACTTGTTAACTTCGGCGCGACGTGGACAATCCTTCATGTAGTGATCATCACCACAAATAAGACAAGGATATCGAGGTTTGCGCTTATCCCTATCGTCAATAGGGGGTGCTTTAGTTTTCTCAGTTTGTGGAGTATTTTTTTCCTCCTTGGTCTTACCCTTTCCTCTTTTGGATTTTATTTTTTCTGGCAGGGGTAGATTGAACAGCATTTAACTCAGAAGTCTTGTCGGTGGGAGGGGTAGGAGACGGAGCATTTTGAACATTAGAAGACAAATAGATTTGGGGTTGTTACCAGAGGTGTGGATGGAATGAGGTTGGGCATGGAAGGTGCCAATCACACCATCGACAGCATGTGAATCCGCAGGAGTGGTTTAAGTAGTAGAAGTAGAAGAACAAGGTGCGTCAGGGAGCAGGTCGTAAAGAGTACCCATCTGTGAGTAAACGAGGTCTAGGTATTGGGCACAACTAATTGCCTATTCTTTTGTGACAACTCCACCCATGGCGATGTCATGAGCGATGTCATTCACGAATGATTTCATGAACCACTCTGCCAGCAATTGATCTGGAAGTTCGAGCTTGATGAGACGTCGTCTGTGATGCCACTCATGAATGTGATCGGAGATATGAGTGGCTTTGCTCTATTTAAAAGATCTCAAGATCTTGGTTCCGGTTTCATATCAGATTGGTAGCTGGTAGTGGGTGAGGAAAGCCATGGCGAGGGTGTTGAAGTCGATAAAGAAACCTCGTGGTAATTCTATGTACCACTTCACAGCGAACCCTGCAAGGGTTCATTGAAAAAGACGTAGGCGAATAGAGTCATCCATCAAAGAGTTGGATGAGCACCAAAGGTGAAAAGTCATGACGTGATTGTTTGGATCCTCTCCTGGTTTTCCATCGAATTAAGGGATGTCTGATGGTAATTTGGTTGGTATGGTAGGCCAGTGAGGAGAGTGACGGATCGGATCATTCAATATCCTTGACAGATCTGGTAGGTCCAAGGTGGCTAAGAAGGGTAATTGTTTATTCACATGCAGATACTGGTGACTTTGGGGAGGAAGTCCCGTCAGTAAACCAGTAGGACCATAAGAGGTTTGCATGTAATACGATGATCTGGGCAGGTTCATTTGTTGGTGTGGAGGCAATTAATTCATAGGTTTATACCCTTGAACAGGAGCGTGGGGCTAGGGGTTTGAGCCTAAAATAGGATTGGACGTGCCTGGGTATGGTTGGCCTATGCTAAGGGGAGCGATGGAGATAGCTTGAGGTTGTTTCCCCCCAGTCAAGAAAGGATTATGTTGAACAAGATAATTCCAGTACTGGGCCAAGGACGAAGGTATGTTTTGTCCAAAGGGTGGGGTCGGTGGGGTTTCCCCCCAATCGGGGGTTGAGTCCCAATTGGACTTTGTCATGTAAAATGGATTTGGGTTTGGCCTCCTTGGTGAAATTGTCCACCAACAGGAATCTAGTAATTGGATGTGAATGATGGAATGGTGCCTCTAGGATTTGTACCTCCGACAGAAGATGGAAGAGGTCCTCTGAAAGGGGGTGGAGGAAGTGTCGGAATGAAACCGGGAGGGGAGTGCCCAGAAGGAGTGGAACCACCAAGAGTCCTGGATGTCATCTATGCAGGAGTGGGGATAGAAGCATTTAATGCATGATATCCAAGTGGAAAGGTCAGGGTGAACCTGGGCAAAAGAGGTGTGCCAATGGGATCTTGGCTAGTTGTCATAAACCCAGTGTGTGGACTCATGGTTTCTGTGGCCATTTTATAATGGACTATTTCTAGAGGGATATTCAAGACATGGCTGGCTGGTGAAGTTTTTGTACCAGGAAAGTAGTAAACAGTAGTAAAAAGTACTGCATCTAGATCAGATGTCTCAGGTAGTGCAGGTGCGACAGCAATATCAACGCCTGCTGCTGAGCCGAAGAGATCCCGCTTGAAAAGGCTAGTAGCCCAAAAGGGATCTTGACTCTCATGTCCAAGGTAAGGTCTGGTTAGTTATCCAAAAGATTTAACAACTAATTCTTCGGAAGAATTAACCCGCACAATACATCTCTCAGAGTCGGGGTGAAGTTGAAAGTCCTCTCTAGAATTGGAAATTCGAAATATTTCTAGAGATTCAGTTCTTTCCACTTGTGGAGTGGTGATGTCCTAGACTTCACTCTATTGAGGAGAGCCCTCCGGTGAGCTGGTAGGCAAGGGTTGAGAACCTTCCATATCTTCTGGGGGTAAACCTTTCATTCTACGTGAACACCATGGAGGGTCAATTGTGATTGAGTTAAAAACTTACTCAAGAAATTTCAAGGCCTACTTGGGTAGACAAACAACACGCACTAGTAAAATCTAGGTAGAAAACCAAACAAACAAGACCTTCTAATGTAGGGGTCACTAGTTGGTGATAAAATCCAACGTCGCAACGACGAGACGAGAAGGGGCTGGGCTAGGGTGGAAAAGTTACGTTGATGGCCTGCTTAACAAACTTACACCTTGGTGCAAGCTCCCACACATAATCATGGGTATAGCCTCCAAGGAGCCCGAGTGAGTCTGGCCAACATCGATTCCAGGAACCGTGGAGACTTTCCCCTCCACAGTCACCTTGTGTAAGATCCTAAGAAGATAGGCAACTAAGGTTACCACCAACAACAATAATGCCTAGGGGGACAGTCAATAGTCTGATCCACATGCAAGGGCAGGGTATCTAGCTCGAAATCAGCTTGAGAGGCTTCCACTCATCATTGTGGGTATACCTTCAAGTGACCCC
Organism: Picea sitchensis; assembly: GCA_010110895.2. Classification (NCBI taxonomy): domain Eukaryota; kingdom Viridiplantae; phylum Streptophyta; class Pinopsida; order Pinales; family Pinaceae; genus Picea; species Picea sitchensis. The sequence goes on along the minus strand of SNQJ01S0096366.1, from coordinate 37,677 downwards.
CATAATACATGCAATCTCTACACCGATATCAACAGTGCAGGGTGAGTAACTCTGTCAACCTCAATGCGACCTCAAGTTTGACCCTTGTGTGAGAAAGGCTTCCCAGGACAAAATGTTGCTAATGGAATTTGACACTCCCTATCACAAGATACTATTGTGTGTTTTTTACTTTGGAGAGTGTGTCTCACTGCCTGTTCCAAAGCTCTAGCCTAGCTAATGTTGGTGTATAAGAGCCCTAGAAAAAGTTACTAGTTAAATTTTAAAATTTCGTAATATTATTAAGGGTTGTTGTTACTCAAGAGGACATGGAGATGAAACTAATGTTGTATGAGACTCTGACCCAAAAATGCGTAAGTAGGAATGAAATATATAAGTTTCGTTCGATGAATCCTATTTACGGGAGGGATAGAGGAATTTTTCGAAACAGCATGAACTATAATGCACGAGTCTTTAAGATGCAATATCAAACAATCACTAGCAATGCGAATTCTCTATTCGTATTTTTTCAATATTTAAATGCCACTATTTTTGAATAACAGGTTGCTTAAAAGAAAAAAGAAAAAAAATTTAATTAGAAACCAACAAGAGAGATGGAACTAAAAGAAAAAGCAACCAACGAAAACAAAAAGAACACACAGCAAAATCCCAAATAAATCTTTCAATGAAGACAAAAAGAAAAATTGACAAAAAGAGTCTTTTCAAATGCACATGGGTGTATGTTTCCAAGTAATAAACAATTGAAAAGATAATCACTCTCAACTTTTAAACCAGTGACAGACTCTTGGGCCAAACAAGCACTCGGATACTAAGATCGGAGATTATGCCCTTGTTCAAAGAAAAAGGGTCAAGAGGTAAAAGTCGAGACAGTTTGAACAAAGAGGGATTTTGATTTCCAAAAGCCAATCATTTACTGTAAATTCTAACCTTGTACAATATCTACTGCAAACTGATATTCAGAAAAGAACAGAAAAGATACAATGGCAAATACAAACATTACACAGAGATTTTTCACCTGGAAACCCAAACCGGGAAAACCAGCATATATTATATTGATACACATATGTTACATTGTTTACAATACAATATACATATAGGAGCCAGCGGCATCCAAAACCCTAACCCAATGACCTGGATTAGTCCAAAACCCTAATTCCTTAACCGGAAATAGAAAACCATCGGCAAAAACCATGTGCCTAAAACCACCTAATATCATTTGGTCCCGGAAATATGTCGTCCTGAAAATATGTCGGCCCGATGATAATATGTCGGCCCGAAACCGGCGAAAATATGTCTGCCCAAAAAAAAAATTTCGGGGGCGCTGCCCCCGAACCCCCACGCGGGGGGCTCCACCCCCCTCTTACCCCCCCGCGTGCCCGGTTCAGGCACTTAGACACTACTACTCGTGCAAAGAATATAACACATACCCAACATTTACAGGATCTAAAGCTAAGAAAAATCCAATCAATGACCAAAGAAGTTCCTCCTAGACACACAAACAAGTCTGGGTATCTCAGGACATAAAAGGCTTAAACCAAAAAATTTGCAAGAGGGTTCACAGGTTGGCAGTGTATTACAGTGTGAGAATCAAAGATTCTTGCAGGTTTAACAAAGGTTGACTGTGAGGGGTTCGCACTGGACTAAAAACCAGGATGCAAACTCAGGTAATTCTCGCAGACCACTAAAGGGTACAGTGCAAGAATGCCTGTAAACAAGCAAAAATTGGAAAAAGGACTAAAATTTTTAGAGAACTTCTGGACCCAAGGAGTCAGTGAGGGTATCCTCAAGACTCAGAGATTGATGGGAATGATAAATTGTAGGTCAAGAACAAACGGCCAAGCAAAAACCAATAAAAACCACTAAAAATGGGTATTTTCCCCAGTGGAGTTGCCAATTTTGTTATTGGACAAATCGGTAAGTACGGACACAAACAGATCTCCCTAGATCCACCTAGATCTGGAACAAAACAAGATAGGGCACTACTCTTTCCCTAAGTTATGACCATTGAATCTACCAGCAGAGAGGAACAAGTAACATACCTTTAGATCGCTTCCTTAGGTCTCTGTTGTTCTCGCTTCGCTCCGGTGCTCTCGTGCAATCAAGTCCAAGACAGCACAAACCAACCAAAGTGAAAATGACAAAGTATATCCAAAAGTCAACCTATGCATATGATCAAGGAATTACACAATAAAATAACAGTGGTTTTATGGGAAAGGGACATGCCTCTATATCATATTATATGGAAATAGAAGATTACAACCTGATCGCCTTGATGTCCCAAGCTTCCTTTCAGTGGCCCTTGGTTCCAACACACACTTGTTCAACAATCGTATGAAGAAGATCTAACCCAACCTGATAGGTTAAATGAGAGCTCCAAGTTCTTATCCAAGCAGAATTCCTCACACAATTCTTTCACCAATTCTTCATTCAATCTTGCTTAACCTTTTCCATGAGAAACCTTTCAATATATAGGAGAAGGAAAGATGGTTACATGGATGAGGATGATCCCACCAAATCAGAAAATTCAATAGGATGCCAACCATACGAATGTCAACTCATCCTCTAGAAGATTCCCTTTTAGAATCCTCGAGACTTCTTCTTTTCTCCAAGCTTAAAAATAGGTTCACACCCTGCCTATAGAGCAGCCTACTAACAGTTCGCACCCTAGCTATGGGCAGCCTGCGAGAATCAGGCATTCTCACACCCTAATACATAGGTGGCATGCAAACTCACTTTAAAAATATGTTTTCTGGAGGAAGATAGCAGTCATCTTTCTCAGGCAAAAAGTCCTTGTTGAATACAACATTGTAGAAATGCCACTAGAGTGACCAAAAATATGTGTAACACTAGAATATCCAATAGTTGACCCAATTGCCAATGCCCCTATGAAAGCAATCCCCTTACAACACCTACCAACCTTCCATGGATTGATTTCAGAAGACCCTGACGCATTCCTATTTGAATTTGATGTCCTATGTAAAGGGTATGATTATACCTCTTAACCCCAAAAATTAAAACTGTTCCCCTCTACCTTGAAAGGAGCAGCCTTACACTCGTTTATGGGATTGGGAGGTGGAACCATCAATTCTTGGGATCATATGAAACAAACCTTCTTGTTAAAATATCAAGACTATTGTAGAACCAGAGACCTAAAAGATGAAATCTTTCAAATGACTGCAAAAGAAAATGAATCATTAGAAGAATATGTCGAAAGATTTCAGTATAACTTGCAAAGATCATCCTATGGTACATTACCAGGCGAAGTACTTAAAGCTACTTTGATTAAGGGAATGAAAGATGAATGGGTAGAAACATTAAATCTAATGGGGAAATGTGACATTTATCAGGAAACTTATGAAGACATTGTTCCATTGTGTTTCAGGTGCTCACGAGGAAGTACACGGACCAGGTCAGGAATGCGGACATCCCTCACAAGAAAAAACAATATCACCAGTGGGGGTGTTATGTGAGCTAAAGTTGGTAATATCTTAGAAAACTTTAAAATAGATATTTTGAGCACTCTGACTACACAATTGGATGTATTGCAGGACAAACAAAAAAAGGTAGAAACAGAGCATACCTTGGCTATATTTTTCCATAGGTGCAGAAAGAAACATGGTCCCAGAGAATTCCCCTTGGATATAGTTCGGGTTTGTGCTATTTGAGCCAAGGATCATGACACAGAAGAATGCCCATCACTCCCTAGATTTAAAGTTGTATTCAAAGAACCAGAAGAGGAAACAGAACCATTATATTTGATGGCTCAGCGCCGTTAGTGGCAGTCCCGGTCTCAAAATACATTACAGGACCCTTCCTCTTTCTTTCCTGGACAGTATAATCAACAGTAGAATTTTGGCATCACATGGCAGGGCCAACCATTTACCAATCATAACTAGCAGCCCCTGCAGTACCCACCTGCAATTACCACTTGGCAAAACCAGCCCGCCACAAACCCCAACTAGAAAAATCAACCAACTACAAATTCCAATTGGCCCAATTCGCAATACCCCACCAAATCCTGGAAAAACCCGAATAACACCTACCCTCCACAATGGCCTAACCCACCTTCCCAAAACTCAAATTGGAACTAGAATTGGCAGCGCCCCATGGGGATGAATAACCAACCCATGGGGATGACCTCTCAAACCCAACCCTCGTTGCAGACCCCACTCCAATTTCCACAAAAACCCCAATCATAATTACACCCCCAATTGCCTGCCCAACCCCACCCAAACCCCAATAACAGATCATCTCATCTCGTCCAGATTATGGAAAGTGGAGAAGGGGAAATCAATTCAGTAGGATGCAATGAACTTCGACTGAGATCAGGGCGTATAATTTCCTCTGAACAAAATAACAATCCCCAAGCACAGGGGAATGAAAAACAACCAGCAATAACACCCTTGACTATGGTAATAACGAAATAAATCGAGCAAGGGGGGAACACAGTTGAATCACAGGACTCTGATAAAGATGCAATTCCCTCCCCTCCATTCCCCGAAAGACTGATGATAGTGAAACCCACTGTATATCCAGACTTCTACATTGTAGGGTAACTTAAGAATTTATACATCAAAATTCCACTTTTGCAAGCCCTGCAAGACATACTGATCTATGCAAAGATAATCAGGGAGCTATGTGGGAGGAAACCCGCCAGAAAAATCAAAAATTCATCATCAACAGTTCATGTAGTGGGAGCCTCATCTTATCTAATTTTGGATAGAGAAACACCAGTCAAATATGCAGATCTAGGGAACCCCATAGTAACAGTGCAGATTCAGGGTTGTTCCTTTCAAAATACCCTAGTTGATTTGGGGGCGGCCATCAACATTCTAACTATGGAAACCTGCAATGCCCTGGGATTTTACTCTTTCGACCCAACCCCGATTATGTTGCAATTGATCGATCAATCAGTGGTCAAACCACTCAGCAAACTACATGATATCACCATTTCAGTTGATTCCTGGGAATATCCTGCAGATTTTCTCATCATTAACCCAAACAGTGGACTCAAAGGGCATCCACTGATATTGGGCAGAACGTGGCTCGCAACAGCTGATGCATACATAGGATCTCGATTGGGTACAATGAAAATTGTGAGAGGAGGTGTTACAAGGAATCTCATCTTATATCCTCCAGCCAAACCCAGCCCAATGATCGTATATCCACAATTGCCACCCCCACAATATCCAGAGAAGGATTTGCATCCCCCACTCACGATGGAAGAAGCCCTCAAGCTCAAGAACCAGCTAGAGGATGATGTAATCAGTGGGTTTATTAACAACCCAACCACTATAAGTAACCCAACATGCCAGATGCTCCAAGTTGTTCTAGATTGTGAAGCACAGGGAGACCCGCTGGAAGATTTAATGGAACAACAAATCCCGAATACTATTGTCCACAACAGCAAACCCGTCGAGATCACACTAGGGAAGTCTATGAACATTAATGCCAACCTAGAAGAGCAACAACAACAAAATCTAATCCAAACACTCTCTAAATACCAACAAGCTTTTTCCTGGGAGCACTCTGATATGAAAGGTATTGACCCACAACTCTGCACACACCACATTTATATTAAGAAAGACTCTCGACCTATCTGACAACTGCAAAGAAGACTGAATCCCCACCTCAGAGATATTGTTAAAGAGGAACTACAAAAGTTGTTGGATGCAGATTTTATATACCCTATCTCAGATAGTCGATGGGTTTCCCCATTAGTCATCGTTCCCAAGAAAAATGGGAAGTGGCAAATCTGTGTTGACTACAAGGAACTTAACAAAGCTACTCAAAAAGACCACTTTCCACTACCCTTCATCGATCAGGTCCTAGACACCTTGGCAGGGAAGAAATTCTTCTCTTTCCTAGACGATTTCAGCAGCTACAATCAGATCTAGATTACCCCAGAGGATCAGGATAAAATGACATTCACATGTCCTTGGGGTACCTTTTCATACAAAGTATTACCCTTCAAACTCTGTAACGCTCCAGCTACATTCCAAAGGGCCATTCTGATCATATTCAGTGATCTAATTAGCGAAGGGCTTGAAGTCTACATGGATTATTTTACTCCATATGGAGACGACTTCGATCAAGCCTTGACTAATCTGGAGAAGGTATTAGAATGGTGCATCGCTACCAGGTTATGCTTAAGCCACGAAAAATGTCACATGATGATGACAGAAGGTGTGGTATTAGGGCATTACATTTATGCAGATGGAATTAGAGTAGATCCAACAAAAATTGAGGTAATACTTAATCTACCTACTCTACACACACAAACTGAGGTACGTAGTTTCCTTGGTGCTTCAGGGTACTATCGCAAATTTATGCCAAATTTTTCAAAAATTGTTGCCCCCTTACATGCTTTAACTGGTAATGTAGAATTTGACAAATGTGATGTGGCTTTTGCAGGGCTCAAGAAATTGATCTCAACGGCGCCATTGTTGAGAGGACCAAAGTGAGAGATACCATTTCAAATCTCCACTGATGCCTCAGACATTGCCATAGGCGTTGTTCTAGGACAGGAAGAAGAAAAGAAACCCTACTCCATTTATTTCATTAGCAAGAATCTAACTCCAGCTGAACTTAATTATACAGTAACAGAGAAAGAGTTTTTAGTTGTTATACATGCCATCAATAAATTTCGTCATTATATAACAGGCTATCCAGTTATTCTCTATACTGATCATTCTTCCATTAGATATCTAACTAATAAACCAATTACTAATGGACAGGTCACTCGATGGTTATTATTATTGCAGGAATTTGATATCGCCATCAAAGATTGACCCGAGAGAGAAAATCTCATCACAGAGTTCCTGTCCCGTTTCCCAAAAACAGACGATTCATTAACAACTAAAGATCAATTTCCAGATGAGCATTTGTTTGTTGTCAACACAAAACCACCTTGGTATGTGGATGTAGCAAATTATCTGGCAGCAAGGAAATTACCAACACATTTATCATCAAAGGAAAGAAGATTGATCATCCAGCGTAGCGCACGATTCACTTGGATCAGTGGATATCTTTTCCACACATGAGCTGACCTCCATATCCGGCGATGCATACGAGAAGACAAAATCTATGACATACTGAAAGCAGGACATGACGAACACTGTGGGGGGAATTTTGCAGACTGCAGGACTGGACACAAAATCCTACAGATGGGCTATTATTGGCCCTCAATATTCAGAGATGCCAAGAAATATGTTCAGACATGTGACAGTTGGCAGCGGATGGGGAAACCAGGTCAGGCTGATGCAATGCCCTTAAGAGCACAAGTAGTCGTAGAACCATTTGAAAGATGAGTGCTGGACTTCGTCGGCCCCTTTAACCCAAATTCAAATCAAAAGGTCTATATTCTCACTGCAACGGACTACATGACCAAATGGGTAGAGGCGGAAGCTTTACCAAATGCAACAGAAGAAGTAGTCATCAAATTAATTTTCAAATTGTTTGTACAATATGGACTACCCAGAGAAGTAATCACTGATGGAGGGTCACAATTTATAGTCCATAGAATCACCTCCACCCTGGAAAACTATCACATTAAGCACAGAGTTACTTCTCCATACCACCCACGGGAAAATGGGCAAGTAGAAAGCACCAATAAGGTTCTAGAAGCGATCCTGACGAAGACTGTCTCAACAAACTGACAGAATCGGGCTACTGAGCTCCCCAATGCCTTATGGGATTATCATACAACCTGGCTTAACACAATTGGATACTCTCCTTACCACCTAGTCTATGGTAAAGAACCCATCTTCCCAATCAAATTCGAGATCAAGACCCTAAGGATGGCCCAGGAAATTGGACTAAATCTTACAGAAGCATATAAACGTAGCCTTCAGCAACTCAACAAATTAGACAAATCACGTTCATCTTTTGTGGAGTGCACAGCTATTATTCAGCAGCAGAGAGCAACCTGGCATGACAAGCATATGAAGAAAAAAACATTCAAGAAAGGTGACTGGGCGCTTCTCTATGATTTCAGATTTCATGACTTTCCTGGGAAATTACAGACATGATGGCTAGGGCCGTATGAAATTAATAGAGTCCATGATAATGGCATGATTACTTTGAGCACCATCGATGGGTCTGGATCACCCTTTCTGGTCAATGGACACCGGCTGCGACTTTACCACCAGCCACCCTCAAAAGATTCTTTCTATCAAGAAGTAAGTAAAGACCCTACTGTGCAGATTCTGGCTGGCTGGGAAGGTAACCCAGCCACCCCAACCCCATAAATGATGTATTTTGTTTACATTGTACATAACTGCACATAGTTTTCCAACGGAGTGCTTAGTTTTTCTTTATTGTATGAAAAGTCATTTAGGAAGCAGGAATCGAGACAGATAACTACAATTCGCACCTTTTTCCGTTCCATACTCCCATTTTGTCTCATCACACGGGCTCTGTCTTTTACATGTTCATAATGATGTTGTTCCTTTTTTTTTGCGCGCCTGTTGTTCCCTTTTTTCTGAACGGAACAAATGTTGTTCCTTTTCGCGCGCCTATTGTTCCCTTTCTGAACAGAACAACTGTTGTTCCTTTTCACGTGCTTGTTGTTCCCTTTTTGAACGAAACAACTGATGTTCCTTTTCGCGCACCTGTTGTTCCTTTTCGAACAACTGTTGTTCCTTTTCGCGTGCCTGTTGTTCCCTTTCTGAATGGAACAACTGATGTTCCTTTTCGCGTGCCTGTTATTCCCTTTTTGAACGGAACAACTATTGTTCCTTTTCGCGCAACTATTGTTCCTTTTCGCACGCCTGTTGTTCCCTTTTTTAACGGAACAATTGTTGTTCCTTTTCACACACCTGCTATTCCTTTTCACACAACTGTTGTTCTTTTTTTGAACGGAACAACTATTGTTCCTTTTCGCACGCATGTTGTTCCTTTTCGCACGCCTGATGTTCCTTTGTCTGAATAGAACAATTGTTGTTTCTTTTTTAACAGAACGCCTATTGTTTCTTTTTTAATAGAACAATTGTCGTTCCCCTCCTTTACTATTCAAATGCTAGCCATTCCTCCATAGTGTGGCTTTCATCAATTAATTTTCACCAGCATTGTTTATAATCGTCATTACAATGATCTGTCATTATTTTGTGG
>SNQJ01S0096366.1:11785-28519 GCA_010110895.2 Picea sitchensis | reverse complement strand
ATTCCATATTTCAGGACTTTCCTGGGAAATTACAGACATGATGGCTAGGGCCATATGAAATTAATGAAGTCCATGATAATGGCACGGTTACTTTGAGCACCATCGATGGGTTTGGATCACCCTTTCTGGTCAATGGACATCGGTTGTGACTTTACCACCAGCCACCTTCAAAAGATTCTTTCTATCAAGAAGTAAGTAAAGACCCTATGGTGCAGATTTTGGCTAGCTGGGAAGGTAACCCAACCACCTCAACTCCATAAATGATGTATTTTGTTTATACTGTACATACTGTATATAGTTTTCCAACTGAGTGGTTAGTTTTTCTTTGTTTTATAAAAATTCATCTAGGAAACAAGAATCAGGACAGATAACTACAATTAGCACCTTCTTCTGTTCTATATTCCCATTTTGTTTTATCATACGGACTCTGTCTTTTACATGTTCATGACGATGTTGTTCCTTTCTCGTGCGCCTGTTGTTCCCTTTTGAACATAACAACTGTTGTTCCTTTTTGTGCAACTGTTGTTCCTTTTCGCGCCACTGTTGTTCCTTTCTCGCGCGCCTGTTGTTCCTTTTTGAACGAAACAATTGTTGTTCCCTTTTCATGCACCAGTTGTTCCTTTTGAACAGAACTACTGTTGTTCCTTTTCGTGCAACTGTTGTTCCTTTCTCGTGCACCTGTTGTTCCTTTTTGAATGAAACAACTGTTGTTCCCTTCTCGTGCACCTGTTGTTCCTTTTTGAATGGAACAATTGTTGTTCCCTTTTCACACACCTATTGTTCCTTTTGAACAGAACAATTGTTGTTCCTTTTCGCGTGATTGTCGTTCCCTTCTTTACCATTCAAATGCTAGCCATACCTCCGTAAGTGCGGCTTTCATCAAATAATTTTCACTAGCAATGTTTCTAATCGTCATTACAACAATCTGTAATTATTTTGTGGATGGTCCCTCACACCTTATCAAAAATAAAAAATCGTGGAATAATCTCTCTGAAATATTTTAAACCTTGTTCATAATCAATCGCCACCATAAGTTGTTTCTTTCCCTTATATACAAATATACCTTAATGATATTCTACCTCTATATTATAAGGGGTCTTCAGCACACTTTTACTTGGCATACTTACACTTCCTTATACCATCCCTTACTCTTAAGGAGTAGAAGAGCCTCCCTTATTTATCAAAAAAATAAATAAATACATATATATATATATATAATAAAATTTTCCCATAAAGAACGGGGGGTCTCATCACGAGCCAACCTACCACGATCATAGGATACTAACCTAAGTGACATTCCCACTATGGCTACCACANATAATGGTCTTCTTGGGAAAAGACAATTCAAATATTTATTAAGAAAAGATTAAAACAAAAGATACGCAATAAAAGTCTTTTTTTTTCATAAAGAACGAGGGGTCTCATCACGAGCCAACCTACCACAATCATAGGATACTAACGAAAGTGACATTCCCACTATGGCTACCACACCAGGGTAATGGTCTTTGACACTTCTTTGTCAAAGGACAAGAGGTTTCATCACGAGTTGGCTTGTTCACTTACGTTACAATCTAGTGAGTGGCATTATCATCATCTGGCTACCAAACCAGGATAATGGTCTTTCTGAAAAAAGATGATTTGCATGTTTATGAAGGATACAGGCTCATCTATGGGTTAAAAGGAAACCCTGCCGAGGTATGGACACCTGCGGGCAGTAGTGGCTCTGCCTGTGGTATGGATGATTATCTCAAAATACCAAGTTTTTACGTGTCTCTAGATCTCCTTTACTCAAATAATGAGGCTATCATATCAGTTATACTCAATCACCCGGAAAAGTAACAATATTATGTTATGTGGACTATTAAAAAAAAATGCACAGATTTAATTTATTTTTGATTGATTTCTCCTTAATCATTTTTTTCACATAGGTGTAATAACCCTACAAATTCCACACATCAAACAACTATCGTTTAAATGATTTTTGGTGGCATGTTTCTTTTTGAAAATTATATATGATTATCCCCTATCAACGGTGGCAATGCAATCATTACCTTTCACCCGAAAATACCCGCACTCATTTCTTCCGCCTACACTGACGGTCGAGGAAAACCTCTACATTAATGAGGGGGATGCTCGGCATACTTCCCGACTAGCTGTAATGATTGCAATAAATACAAAACCCACATATTTATACATTTGTTGTTACTAATATTTTCTATTTTTGGCATCTGCTTCTCCAAAACTGGTCTAACCAAATTTGTAAACAAGAACAATAGTCGTTCTTTATTTCTCACAGAAATATGGGTGGCAGAAGTGTGCGCAGAGAGCTAGCATTACTCCATGTTATAGAACAGGCAAGAGAAATCCTACATCGCCTAGGGTGGACCGAATACTTCAACCGCTTGCAAGGAAATGACACAAATGTTACACTGGAATTCTTCCAAAACCTACAAGGAGAAATCTCTACGGTGCAGGGTATATGAATACCAATTACCCCAGAAATTATAGTAGAGGTCACAGGCCTCTCTAATACAGGCATACAATGGACAGGTAAATACACGAAGCTGAAAGAAGTCGTGGAATCCTTCACAGAACCTGGGGAGGAATTAGACAAAAAAGGCAAGGGACTAAATCCTAATACCCTCAGTGAACCATGGAAGGAACTAGCGGGGATAGTTCAGCGTTATATCACCTGTGATGGGCGGTACGATGTAATTCGACCTCGCCATCTTAAATTTTTGGTAGCCCTAAAGCAACGGTTAGTACTCAACCTTCCTTTCTTCCTAGATACCGTATTGCATGAAGTCTCTTTAAGGACACAAAAGTCCAAAGATCCTGTTACAGTTATTAGCCACCATAAACTAGTTAAATTGATAGTGGATAAAGCACTGAGTCAAACTCAGTTGACTTGGGAGAATCTGACTGAAGCCAACAAACCTCCACAATTGGAGCAGGCAACTGCTACCCAAAGAGAAATGTCACTGCCTCAAACTGAAATTGAAGCAGACCCTACTCAAATTACTGAGGCCCAGACCTCACAAGCAGTAACAAAAACGAAAAATAGAACAATTTCTGCTCCTAGATCCCCCACTAGGACAAGGAAGGGAAGCAGACAAACTCAGGAAATGACTGAAGAAATTCAGGATGGAACAGAGCACCCTGAAGACTTTCACAATGTCATGGAACAACCTCTACAGGAAAATGTTCAATAAATTGAACAAGCAGAGCAGACAGCACAAAAGGGTGATTAAGGAGACACCCAACCTGCATTAAAACACCTGACAAAACATTTTTTTAAGAGTTATGAAATAGAAATGGCTCAAGTTCTGGGGAACTTAGGAACCTCAACTAACAGAGGTAAAAATAATCTGGAAAAAGACCTAGAACCAGGCTCCTCTTCAAGACCTGCTGAAGACTTCCCTGAAACTGAAATGTCCTTTCCAGATGACACAGCACACGAGGAATTTATTTTTGAAGAAAGAAACCCCCTTGAACAAACAGAGCACTTGGAAGGATCAGAGGGACAACCCTCTATTGGTCAAAATGAAGAAGACCCTGAGGTCCCTCACAAACAGAAATCAGTCAAAAGTCAGAAACAAATTAGGAAATTAAAGAAAGAGAATAAATTGTTGAAGAAAAAGGCAAAAAGGGATGAAGTATTAAAACAGAAGGTGGGAAAACTCAAGGGGATTATCAAAGAATTGAGAAAATAGTTGGAACTAGCAGACAAAACCCATAGAATAAATAAAAACAAAAGGGGTAGAGTACAACGAAGAAACCCCCTTCCTAAGCAAGCAGCTAGTACAAATTCCGTGGGAATACAGACTGATCCTGAGGAATTAGTTGTAGAGGAAGCAGCAGCACAGGATGAATATGTAATTCCTGTAGAAGCACAAGAGATGGTTGATGCTGAGGTACAAACAGATACTATGGTTTTGGAGGAGATGGCTCAACTCTCTGAGCAAGATGCCATTATTAAGAGACTGAAGGAAGACTTAATACAGTCTCAACAAAATCTTATTCAAAGCAAAGATGAACTAACGACTATGAAAGAACACTCCCTGTAACAGAGTGCTACTATGGATAGGCTGAAAGCAGAGCTTACACAAACCCATCAAGCATTAATGAAATCCAAAGAAGAAATGACTGCACATCAAACATCCCAATCCCAGGCACAAGTTGCCATCATTAATAAGCTAAAAGAAGAATTGGGACAAGCCCAGCAAGTATTGGCTCAACGCTAAGATGGAATGGTAACTAGGACTGAATATCAAAGGGTTGTTACAGAATTGAAGGACATGACAGAAACAGAGGGAGAGGCCTATGATGCACTCACCAGAGCCCAGGAGAAGGTCAAAAAGGTGCAAGCCCAACTGGAAAAATCCTTGGAGCAAATCAAACACATCTGTGATGTCTACTTTGATGCCATAAATTGCAGAGCCCCTACCACTAATTATGTTTTATTTTTGCTGGAATGGTATCTATTGTTGAGAGTGAAGGCTATCAGAGCAGGTAAACCCATTTCCTTTTCCACTATTCTAGAATTTATTTCATGTTTCAGAGATCAGGAAGAGAAGGTACAATACCTCTTGTGTGAATTATATTTCCATAATATCATTTTGGAAGAAGTTAGAGGAGACAACCCTGGCCTCTTCATATGGGACATACAGTTCCAAGCATTCCTGTTCTTTACTAGGAACCAGGTCAGATGGGGTAAGGCTCACAAAATGTTCATAAACAAAGAAACTGGTTTAGATCTTTGGATTAGAGGAGAGCCTCCAAAATCCTTCCCAGCCATCATGCGACATAAGACCTTCATGAAAAGGCCAGGGGTTGTGAACTCATTGGCTCCTATCCATTTACATGTCATCCATTCAGGTATTGCATATTTTAGAGAATTCAAAAAAGAATCCCTTGTTGCTTCCAAGCTAAGATGGGATGCATCCTCCGACGAGGTTAAAAGTAGAGAGCCCTTTGGATATAGGAATTTCTTTGCAGCAACCTTCAGAGTGGAAAGGTACTCTAGACTACTCCAGGAGGAAGGACCTGCTTGGATGGGATGCAAGTATAACCCCCCTCTCCTCTGGTTTCCTCCAGAATTTTACCAGAAGGATTATCATATTAATAAAAAGAGACAGGACGTTGCTTTTGACGAAATCAAAAGAAACCATGGTTTCAGGAGACCTGGTGAACCAACTTTTCCTCCCTATGGTATAACTAGTTTACATGAAAGACTCTAGATTGCATGAGGAAATGCAAGAAGGTAAGATGGGGGGTATGGTGGGTTACGAAAAAGGTATAAATATCTCCCTTTTGTCCACAGTTTATGATATCATTTTGATTGACTTTTCAAATAATTAGGGATAAATAGGACAAAACATGATTAATATGTCTCTTAGAGTTGTTATTGAAGTTTTATTAAATATATTCTAAATTATGATTGGAATGGTTTGATTTTGTTGTAGAATTGGATAAAATAGCTGTCAAAGATAACCAAAGAGATTTGGGTATGCGAGAGTTGTTGGGAGTTGAAGACTTTTCAAGCGCAAAGCAGTTTTTGAGATAATCAATTCTCTATGATGTAACTTTATAATAGTAAAGAAATCCTGAGCATCTTTCAATCCTCAGGATAGCTTGATTTACCCAGACCATTGTAATATATAAGAGGGTAATAGGTTCAGAAACGGATATAGAAGAAATCGCATTTTTAGGGTTCGGAATAGAGAATTGCTCTGCGCAAGCAGTTATTGTAAATGTTTCACCAGTTATGAAATCAATGAAAGTTTTGAGTGTTTCTATCATCCCTGCATTTTGAGTTTCTTGTAGCAGTACTTCTGAAGACCGAGGGCCCAGTCTGAAGAAGCTACTGCCTCATTCTATAATTGTATCAGTTCAGAGTTTGATTTCTATTTTGTGATTCAGATCTCTTTTAATTGCATGAATGTGTCAATGAATTAATGATTGTTTGCAGAAGACAGGAATTTTCCTTAAGTATTCATGATTGTTGTTATGATTTCCATTTCTGAAGTTATCGCTTGACAGTTCCTCACATTTTCATTCGCATTGTTCCTTTTCCTCAGATTTACGATTGTTGTTCCTTTTCGGTTTGAGTTACAATAGTTTTTCCTTTCGGTTAAACTTACAATAGTTGTTCCTTTTGGTAAAAGTTACATTAGTTGTCCTTTCTGATTAGATTACAATTGTTTCTTCTTTCTGTAGATAGAGTAATTCGTCATTTCCTTTCCAGTAATCAGAATTCATAGTCAATAGTTAATCTTGCAAGTTCTTACTTAGATTCAGTTACTGCTTTTTAGTTAAGTGAATTCAATAGATTAATTAGTTCATTTCCATTTGACAGCATCTTAGTGATCATATTTCAATTCCATTTAGTTCTTAGAATCTTTGATGAACGTTTGAGGAACTTGATTGTTGATGAACTTAGATTTGGTTTAGCTACATGATTTTAGGCTACCTACATAAACTTTGCTGATATTCTTGAGATAAAAGACGAATCCCTGGCTTGATAAATTAATGTTAACTAAGGTTGTTTTTAAGACATCTTTAGAGCCCAACAGTAGACCGGCCCTTTGGGTAGTAGTGTGTTTGGGGTCAGATCGATGGGATGCTTGACCTGGCAATGCAAAGGTACCCCGGTAGGAGAGGAGAAGATATCTGATTATTCTTCCACGACCTTATCCACTTGCTTCTATTATGTGGGGAGATCAGTCGTGAAGGCCCTGGATGTGGCTGTGATATTTCACTTACTCTGAGGGAAAATCACGAAGAAGACAATTTTCTCAATCTGAGAGATGACCTTCCTGCATTTCTTGGTAGAGATAAAGGAAATAGCACTAGGAGGGGTTGCCTCGGGTATCCTGTACAATTTCCTTTTCAAAGTAATAATAACACTACAAGGCCTAGAATCATATACAATATGATGTTTCCATAAATAAGGTTGGCCCAAAAGAACATTAAAAACTTCGAGAGGAGCAACATCACACAATACCTCATCTTTGAAGGGCTTGATGTCGTACGACAGTTGACACTGTTGACTGACACAGAGATCGCTTCCTTGACCGAGCCATCCAATGATGTAGGGTTGTGGGTGAAGTGTTGTCGACAGGGCTAGCCGCTTGATGACCTTTGTTGAGATGAGGTTCTTATTGCTACCATTATCAATGATGAAGTGCAGCGGGGTGCCTTTTTCCCACATCTGCGAATGGAAAAGGTGCTCACCTTCTTCTGGCTTGTCTAGTTCACTAGGATGGAGCTTGGTGGAGGAAACGGTGGCACTAGGTTCTGCTTCAATGATCTATCTTCCCCTTTCTAGTTCTGACTCAGAGTCAAAACCCACATCTGATTCAGAGGATTTCACTTCAGCCACCAGCGACTTCTTTGAGCGGCAATCAATAGTGTTATGCCAAGGGCTCTTATGGAAGTCGCACCACTTCTTGGTATCCTTCTTTGTATTTCTTGTGTCCTTCTTTGATTATAGATTGGACTGGTTGTCTTGATACTGTCCATCTTTGACCTGTCATTTGTTCTGTAGGTTGGGGCCTCCCTTTCCTAGTTTTTGCTGCTAGGGGTTCTGAGGCCCAAATTGTCACGTCTTTTGTTTGAGCTTCTGCTTGATTTTGATGGCATATAGATAGGTCGTGGCCAAGGATGAGATGTCTAGAAATTCCATTTCAATTTGGATGTATCTATGTAGAGCACCGCGATACTTGAGCACTAGATGTCACTCTAAATATTTGATACCCATCTTGGTGTGCAGGGTATGGAAGATATTTGTAAAATCTGGCACTGCTTGGTCTCTTTCTTGCCACAGTGTGGTCCATTTGGTATACAAGTCATCATAACTTCTGACATGGTAGTATTTTTCCTTAATAGCATCCCTGAAGGATTCCCAAGTGGCTGCAACTGTAAATAATGATGGTTCCTCTGCTTCCTTTTTCTCACAGAAAGTTTCCCACCAATCTTTGACATGGGGAACGGCTTTGAGGAGCGCAAAAGTATTTTTTTCTCTATTTGAAAAGTTATGGACAGAAAAATACCCTTCTAGTCGATTCAACCACTTGTCTACAACATTTGCGCCTATCTGACCTTCAAATATAGAAATATCAAAGTTTATTTGTACCTGGAAGGGGGCGGCACCTCTGCTCGAGGAAGATTCATCGCTTGTTGGTAGTCGTCGAAGGATTTGCGTGAAACTATCCATCATCTCGTTCCTCTGTTGCATGAGGGCTTCCTCAAGAAACATTTTGAAAGGATCTCATGTCCCTTCATCTTTATTTTCTCCTACCATGAGAGGTTGTTTCGGCATGTGAGAGATTTTGTCCTCAAGAGAAACAAGCTCGAGACCAAATTCTTTGTACCCTGACCTCATTGGGGACATGCATTAAGATGACAAGGAGAAGACCGCTCTGATACCACTGATCCAGATTTTATGAGCAAAATGAAATGAATGCAGATTATTAAAATATTCTTAACACAGAATAACAGAGATACAATAAAACTGGTTTTCTATTCAATAAGGAAATAAGCTAAAACTGTAAAATGCAGTGGAGAACAAGCTTGTTGGAATGGTGGTGGCTTATCTCTGAGAAGATATGTGCCAACTGCACTCATTCGCAAGAAGATGATTAAATTTAGGCTCTAAAGGCCTTTTTACAATAAACGGGAATGTCAAAAACCCTAGACATCCAAAAACCTAACCCTAGGAGATGAAGTGCCAAAAGTCATGTGGGCCCCATTTGGGTAAGTTAGTACATCAACTTCCTGGGGTCGTAACTTTTGCATATGATATTCGTTTTAAGCGCACGATATCCCATTGCAAAGGTCTATCTGAGGAACACACATTTTGTTGCTATATGTCAAAGGTCATTTTTTATTGTGGCGACCCCTAAAAACGTTGTTTAGGGCCTCAAAACGGCCCCGCAAGTCAGGGACCCAAAAACTAGGAAAAAAACTACCAAACTAGAAAACTGTCAAAATGAACCAGTTGGAATAGGTGGGAGGCCATTGACATCCGTTTGGATCACTTGGTAACAATTCCTGTGGAAGCTATTATATAAGTAACAACTTCCAGATAAGCCAAAATCAGAATCAAACTTGAAGAGACCTACAAGAAGTCAAAAAAAAGAGAAGTCAACAATCAAGAGGAAATTAGAAAAAGACTTGTGACACTTTGCAGAAGGCAATAAGGATGCACACGGAAGTGTGGAATCTCTTATATGGAGGGAGTTGATTACAAAATTCCAAAATAAGAGCATGCATTCATGCATGAAGCAAGGATTAGGAGGGAGCTAAACCTAAATAATATGATCCATTAAGGATTATGAAGTATCTATCCATGTTCCCATTGAAAGTAGCAGCCATGAAAAGTAGCACGTGTTCAGTTTGAAATTAGAAGAAGTCTTCTTCAAAAAGAAGCCTTAAAATATCCTTGGTTGTCCATATTCATCCATGATCCTATGATGAAAGGAAGAAGTTGGAATATTCGGGGCATGGAATCTATATAAAACTCCATGGACCCAAGAGCTAAAGAGAAACATGAGGAAGAACATGAAGATTCCAAGAGAGAAAGAAAAGCCAGAACAACCAGTTATTATACTGAGAATCAAAAGACTACCAACTTGGTTTGAACCCACTAGAAGCAATCAAGCAGAAGAAATGGAAGTTATGATGAAGAACGGTATATGTAATAAATTGTGAAAAAGGATTATGAATGGAAGCATTGCGAGATTCAGAACTAGAGGTTCTTCTAGAAGGAGGAGAATACTATGATAACAACTTGTTCCCGTAAACCAGATACACCTCTATCTGAGTTATTATATCTCTTGCAGTATCCATGGATTAAAGTTTAAATTAGTTGGTTGTAAAATATTGTTCTCCCAATAGAACATTTGAGGAAAAATCTTATGTAAAGCAATCTCAAGTTTTTTAGGTATAGCTGAAAGAGACCCATGTATGCAAATATAAGAAAACCTTGTATGGATTCNACTTGATGAAGAGTATCTCATATACAACATAAGCGTGGTGAAAACTTTCTATGACAAAGATAGTGTATCAGAATAGTTACTCAGAAGTCTCGGATGATGGATTGCTAATCCATGGCAAACTCTCATGATGACAGAAGAAGTGCTACTTGAATATGTTTCAGTTTGAGCCTTGCCACTATGTCATGAGCTAGCAGTAAACATAAGCGCTGAATTTGAACATGATATATTGTAATGATCAAAGTTATATGAAGCCTTTAGAGAAAACCTGTGTTCCATGACAGAATGAAGTACATTGAGATCAAGCATTACATTATCTATGATGAAGTCTAGAAAAGAGAAGTGGTTTAAGATTTCTAATGGACATGCATTTTCCAGTTCGGAAAATGGTCCAGATCGGACAGTCATTTTCGTAATGAAAATGGTTTGATAGATTGTTGATGTACCATAGACAATGATTCCCCTTGTGGCTAGTGTGGGGGAATGGTCTAGGAAAGTCATTCTTCTTGACAGTCACTCTGAGTAGTGGTCAAGTGGAATGGTTTGCCTCGTCGGACAGTCATTCTTTCGAAGTTCACAGTTGTGAGCAGTTTCAAAGAATGGTCCATTTTGAAGGTTGGTACAAGACAATAATTTTCATTGGGAAATGGTTCAGACAGTCATTCCCTAGGGAAGAATCATTCTATCCAGGTTGCACTTTGGTTAGTGCTAAAGGAATGGCTCAATTAGGTGAATGGTCTAGGTTCAGCAATCAGAGACAGGCATTCCCTAGGGCAGACTCATTCTCTTTAGGTTTCATTATGATTAGTGTTGGAGGAATGGTCCAGTTAGGTGAATGGTCCAGGCTCAGAAATCAAGGAGAGTTATTCTTATATGCTTAAGAAGAATAGTTCAGATAGACCATGGCTGATATTTTACTTTCTGAGGGCAGATGCTCTTCTAGATCTCATATATGTGAGTGGAAGAATGGTCGAGATGACTCAGTTTATATCACGATATTGTTTCTATGCAAGTTGATATCAGATGATATGATTGTTATGGATATTGTATGTCTCTGGACAGTAGATGTATGCTACTATGGTGGATGTGTTACATTGGTTGTGACTATGTGTCACTAATTAAGTAGTTGTGTGCTACTTGGTGTGGTTGTGTACCACTGGATAGTTGTTGTGTACTACTATGGATAGACACAGTTGTGTTCTATTGAATGGCATTGTTCTGATTGCCATCTAGACTACCAGTAGTGTTGAAAATTATTATCATCTAGATGGATATTCAATGCGGAAAATGGTCCAGGACATTTATTCTTCTAGGACATATGTATGGATTAGAAGAATAGTCCTTGTAGCCCATGGCGTGGCTTATGGCATCTGTTGAAATAGTTATTCTTCTAGGACATATGTCCAATATTAGAAGAATGATTCTTGTATCACTTTGTGGAGTGAGTGACTTATTCAGCATCATGCATGATTACTCAGATGGAGTATGGCTTCAAGAGATGATGCAGTTGATGCTATCAAATGATATTGATAGTGATGATGGTGCTCGTGATCTAATCATGAGATAGCCTGTATGGCTATGATGATGCTACCGATTGAATGGTATGTTTGTGCTCAAGACCGTTTCTTTCAATACCTCCCTAGCTAGGAGGGAGTGTTGATATTATGGTAGCTGTGGGAGGTATTAAACTCCACATGTAACCTTGAAAAGAATAGAATATTCCGAGAAGAAAGAAGAAACCCTAAAGCATTGGACATAACCCTAGAAGACAATTCGTCTAAAGGAAATACTTAATATTGATTTTTTAGCCTCCAGAATGAGAAGTCGACCTAAGAAACTAAGGAGAAGCAGTATAAATACAGGACGTCGGATATCATTTGATACACACAACTCGCAATCACAGAAATGTAAGAGTGCACATTGCAAAAATTGAGTAAGTGCGCAAGTCTAGAGAGTAGTTGTAGCTCCAGCTGCTGCAACCTGTATTCTCGGTTTAGGCTTGGACTTTCTATTGGTTATGGTTTGGACTTTCTACCTTGTGTGCTAGCTCTGGAGAGAGGTATGTTGCATTGATTGGCTATTAGGCCTAGGGTTTTCTTTTGGAATTATTCTCTATCAAGGTTTAAGGTGCTCGGGGGTGGATTCAGCCTATGGTTGGGTGACAATATTGCTATATTGTCTATGGTTAATGAGCACACCTATTATTTCTAACAAAATATGCATTAACTATCTATTTTACTTGTTGATATATATTTATGTTGACTATTGCAAATAGGGACAACAAACTTAACTTACTTGTCCATTGGATTGTCTAGTTTGTATCTTGTCTTTTATTATGTCTTGGGAAGGTACAACCATCTTCCGCGGGTACTCAAACACTTAGAAACCATAAACCACCTCTGAATCTCATTATCAAGCCACTCTTCACTTAGTAATCTTGGGACCCATTACCACTCTCCACTTAGAACCTTGGGACACATTACCACTAGCTACAAGACCATGGAAATTTCCTTCAACTCCAAAGAAGGAAAGAGGGTAGCCTTGAAGGGACTGAAAGAAAATTTTCCCAGGGTGATTTCAGCAAAGTGTGTGGAAGCCATTTTCAGGCATGGGGACGTGGCTTATGCCGCAGAGTGTTTGGTTGTCACTCAAAACACTCAAGAAAAGCGCCATTCTTATTCATGCGACATATAGAAGATAATTAATAAGCATAGGAAGGTTTTTTAGCCTATTCCCCCAGGGAAACCACCAGATAGGGGATTTGAGCACATCATAGAGTTGGAATAAGGATCCAAACTAGTCATGACTACACCATACAGGCACCCAAATAAGTTCAAGGATGAAATAGAAAAAACTATCAAAGAGTTATTGGAAATGGGGCATATTAGATCAAGTTCCATCCCTTTTGTGTCTTCAGTTATCTTTGTAAAAAATAGGATGGCACCATGCCCATGTGTATTGACTACAAGGCTATGAATAAGAAAACCATCAAAAACAGGTATTTCATTCCCAGGATACATGAGCTATTGGATGAGTTGCATGGTGCAGCATACTTCACCAAGATTGACTTGCATTCTGGATACCATCAAATCAGGATGAGAGAGCAAGATATACACAAGACAACTTTCATATGCCACTATGGATATTATAAATTCCTTGTCATGCCTTTCAGGTAGACCAATGCGCCAACCACCTTCTAATTCTGCATGAACCATATATTCAACAAACAGTTAAAGAAATTCCTACTAGTTTTATTTGATGATTTGTTGATATATTGTAAGACATGGGAAGATCATCTCAAACATGTGGATGAGGTCTTAAGCATCATGGAGGAACAAGCATTGTATTCTAAAGAGTCAAAATGTGATATTGGGATGATTGGAGTTCTATACTTGGGTCACATCATTGGAGCACAAGGGGTACAAGTTCACTAAGAAAAGATCCAAGCATAATTGATTGGCCTGATTCCTTGGGATTTGTAGCTATTAAAGGAGGTTTGTTAAAGGTTTCTCTCGGCTATACGCACCATTGACTGATTTGACCAAAAAGGGAACTTTCAAGTGGAGTAATGAAGCACAATTGACCTTTGAAAAAATTAAGAAGGTAATAAGCAATTGTCTAGTTTTATCTTTACTAGATTTTTCCCAGCCATTCATTTTGGAGTGTGATGCATCGGGTGAGGGAATTGCAGTTGTGCTTGTTATCCCCTATCCTAGGGATAACCAAGGAGATCATGTCTCAAGGCCCACAGGTCCTATATATGGAGTGTCAAGAGTCGGATGACTTGAGCATGGCCCCGGAGGGCCCATCTTTTCTTCAATGCATCCCACTTATCAGCAATAGCGGTATCCATCCCACCAGCCTGGTCCTAAAGCAGCAGTAAGTCTTTCTCCATGAGGTAATGAGTCTGGGTATCAAGGTATGTGTCAATCTAATTATTGAAGCACTTGAATATGTTGAATTAAATTCTCCTTCATTTCATAAATTTTTCTTGGAAATTATGCTCTTTAACTTGTTCATACCTGGAAGGGTGGCATGATGCCCTAGTAAGTTGATCTCCCTTTAGGATGGGTTGTCATCGATTGCCGAAGAAAATGAACCTACAAAGAATACTGTTGTCAAGATGGAATAACAAGGGATGACGTCAACCTTATTAGGGTTAGTAGTTAGTTAGGGTTTCAAATTATAAGAGTTTGTTTGACCACTATCACTTCAACATTGGAGACATAAGATTAGTGCCTAATGGGTAAATGGAGTCAAGTTGAGGGAAGATGCAAAAGTTGAAGGGAAAAGGCTAAGGACTAGAGGGAAGGGTTCTGGAGTGTTGCAATGGTAGGGCCCCATAAGCAAAACCCTAGGGGAAAGAGCCTCACTCTGGTGTTGCTTAAGCAAGGCCTCGTTCTCTTTCCTCCTTCCTTAGGTTTAACTTGGCAAAACAGCTAGCATAAAATATGAATCAAGACACGAGAGTGTGGTGAGGGAGAGTGTTGCAAAGGCAAGGCCCTATCACCAAACCCTAGAAGCAGGATGGCCCTAGGTGTAGATAACCTAGGCCTGGGACATCTCCTCCTTCTTGACATTTAAGGGGACAGCTAGCACAGGGGAAGAAGTAACAAGAGTGTAGCAATGGCTAGGCTCTTCCTTCCTTCTTCAATAGCTGAAAAATTCTCTTTTAGGGGACATGAGACAATGACCTACTTGTGTGTTTGTCCCATGGGATTTAAAATCAGCAAAATTTATAATAAATGCAAGAATAATAGACTACAACCATTCAATTAAGAAGTTTTGTAGAAAAAACACTTACATATCATGATGAAATAGCATTGAAAACCCTAGTTGTAAACCTTCCTTCAAGAGAAATGCCAAAAATGCCAAGAAAAGCCTTCCTTCAACAAAAGCGCCTCACTCAAAGAGAAGAAATACCCAAGTAGGGCACAAAAAATTAGATCTCACTAATGAGTGAGTGTTGTGTTATGTCAAAATGAGCATAAAACTCCTCAATATATACTGTGTCAATGACCTTTAATTAATTTAGGTCATAAAAAATAGCCGACAAGGTGACAAACCAAAATAATATTGTTTTTACATTAAATTGTCAAATTAAAACCCTAACTGAGTTGTAATAAAGGAAAAATCCCCTTCAAGGGAGGCACTAGCCCCTTTTAAGGCATATGAGACATCCAGGAGAAAAACGTTAGCCCCCTAGGGGCCTCTCCAACATGCCACACATGCCACTGCTACCCAGCCTGCCTCCAAAGAGACCATGAAGCTAGATGACATCATGGTGATGATGGAGATGTTATGAAGCTTCCAAGGCCAACGTTCCACTGAAAATGGGTCGTTCCCCCTAGGTTGGGCTCTGCCAAACTGTCTCTGGTGGAACATCCTCTTCTTCTCTGATGCAAAACCTCTATCAAGAATTGTCTTGTCTCTACCCCTCGGACGGGGTCTCAGCAACCATCTCATGGGCTCTTCAGCCCCATGGAGGTTCGAACTAATCATCTCCCCATGTGTACCGATCCAAATGGTACCTGTCTATCGGGCATGGTTCTGCACATCAAAAACTACGCCCTCCATGGGCTCATTAGTCACAAGGATCATAGCAATATTAATCACATTTCATCATTAATATTATGAAACATATGCATAAAAACCCTGATATATCATTCAACAGCTCAAAAACATTACAAAAACCTACAATACAAGGTTGAAAAAAAAGGACGAGGCACCCTATTGGGCTAGTATCCATAAGGAAAGGAAAGTTTCCAAGAGGTTTCATCCAAGCCATGTAAATGAGGTGATGTGGCTAAGGGATGTCCAGACATACGGGTAGAGTGAGAGCCAGGGGTGCATGCTATTACCTATGGGTGCCTTTGTAGAAGCCGAGTTGTACCTGTCATGGATGCAAATTTTTCCAAGCCCTTTCTTGCCTTTATTCTTTTCTTTATTTGATTTTTCTTCTTCTTTTTCTTTTTATTCAAGGACTAACTAGAGGACATTGCCTTGGTGTGGTGACCAGAGCTGACAATGTTACCCACAAGCACTTTCACAAAGATGATAAGCCTGGCTCGTGATGAGACCCCCTTTCCCTTGGCCATGCAACCAAAGGTCATTGCCCTAGCGTGGTAACCATATGGTGGCAATGTCATGTTGTTAGGTACCCATGAACATAGTAGGTTGGCTCATGATGAGACCCCCTTATCCTCTTGACTAGGTCTTGTTTGTTATTTTTCTAGGTCCCTCTTGTTTCTTGCTGAGAGGCTTTTTATTACCTTCTCGGGGATCCCTGGGTGAAGCATCTCGAGGTTTTATTTCTAGGATTTTATCCTTTACCAGTTGCTTTTACCTTCTGGGCCTTTAGCCCCTTCTTCCCATGAGATAAGGTGCAACCCTACAAACAGGTCATCCTAATGCCTGAACAAGGGGAATGGGATAGATGAGCGGGAGATACAATGGAAAAGTGGTGGTATGATGGGAGCGGATGATGGCTCTTCAGAAATCCCCCAATGGAAAACAAAAACCTTTGGGTACAGGCTTGATAGGGCACCCAATAAATCCCCCCAAGCATGGTCAAGTGGGCTAATGTAATATCCAAGCAGTTGTCAGATATAAAAAGGAATTAGATGCATACATTTAAAGGTTATAATGATCAAAAGTGACACATACCATGATACCTGGACCAATTACCTCATGGAGCAAGAGCCTTCTATGATATAAGACCAAGACGAAGGTGATG
>SNQJ01S0096366.1:0-10614 GCA_010110895.2 Picea sitchensis | reverse complement strand
TTTACTTCAGCACCAACTGAGTGAAGGCACCAACCTTCAGATTCTATAAGCACCCACTTGCAGAGAAAGAGACATACGTCTCCCTAGCACCACCCTACCACCCTTATTTGCCAAAATAAATATTGCTTAAATCAACTGGTTCATTCTGATATAGCTTGCTTACCCTTTCTGCTGATCTACTCTGTATTCTTCACTGTCTCTGATCTGCTGCTCTGCTTCACTGTCCTCTTCAGCCCATTCTCCGCTTCTTCTCCTTTTACGCAGATTCTCCTCCTCCTTTTCTCACATCCAGAGCTCTCTCTCTCTCTCACTTCCACATCAACTTCCATCTCTGTTCCAGTGCATTATATAGATTCACCACATGCAGAGGTTTTCCTTGCGTTTCTCAACTCCAACTCCAGTTTCCCTATTCTTTCTTCTGCTTTTCGCATGCCAGCATTCTCCCTGATTTTCTGAACTGGCTCTTTGCATGCCTCCTCTACGCATGCCACATCATGCAACGCTGTGTTCTTCCTGTCTTAACTGCTAGTCTAATTTTAGACTGAAAGTCCTTCCACCGTCCAGAGTGATTAGAGAAACCCAACTGGAAAAATCTTCCAGACTTGTAAAGCAGATGAAGGACCCTCGCAAAAACCTCTGGATTGAGTAATGTTAAGCTCCGTTGATTGTGCATTATATCCATTTGATGCACTGTCCACACCAATCGCGTTGTGCCCGGCACCATTTGTGTGTTTCTTAAAACAAACGATTGGTAATTGTTGCTGCTAGTCATGGCTGTGACTAAGGCGTGCGTTTTTATCAGCAAAGATCCCCATGGGAGAAGGCTGAACTAGAATGCCAAATGGGTCGCATCTCTCTTCGTCATTGCCTCTGTTTCTGTTTCAATGGGGGCGCGTGAGTCAAGTGGAGCTCTCCTTCAAACGTTTCAAAAAAAGGTTTATTCCCTCTTTTTACTTGAAACATTTAAAACAGGTTTATTCCCTCCTTTTTCCTGAATAACCTAACGCAATGGGCATTTGGATAACCTAACGTAATGGGGGATCCTCTTGTAGAGCAATTTGCTGAGTGGAACCCAATCTCAACATCCCCACTTGGATAACCTAACACAATGGGTCTCCTCTTGTAGAACAATTCACTGAGTGGAACCCAATCTCAACATCCCCACTTGGATATTGCTCTGACATCATCTAGCTTCTTCTGCCGAGTGGAACCCAATCTCAACATCTAGCTTCTTCTGCCCCAATCTCAACATCTAGCTTCTTCTGTCGGTTCTCTTGTGCGTGCTCCATAACCAACCGATTGCCATCAATGACAACCTTGACAGTCTGTTTCATCTCTGCTATAGCCATATTTCCAACCGTTACTAGTGCTACATCCTCATAATTCACGTCTCTAGTTATATCTTTGTTGTATTCTACTGAATCATGGGAGAAATCTTGCTCCTCTTCAAGGGATTGACAACATTCTTCATGAATCTCTTCTTTCACATCAGAGGATTCTTGATGCTGAACATGATATGCATTTCTGAGATATGCCACAATCTCAGTAGTGAATCCCCCATATTCCAAGGCTATTGTGAGATCATGAAGGGCATCTTCATACATTTGGCAGCATGGTTTGGTAAGGTCAATGAACCCACTAATGAGGTGTATGAATGATGATATACCCCTGTCTTCGCAACAACTCTTAAATCGATCTTGCAATTAGGATGGCAGAGTGAGTATGAATAATTTTATAAGAGAATCCTCTCCTCCCAGCTTTATCTCGCTCAAATACTCCAAAAAATTCACGATATGAGGAGTTGGGAGGCCCAAGAACGTTGGAGAGTTGTTTAGCCATTTTGTATCAAAGTAATTTGGGTATCCTTGAAAACTTCTGAAATAAATACACAGATACATTTGTTCCCAGTGTGCCATGATCCCATAACTTGGAAATATCACATATTGTAAGGTGGCACACTGATAAATATTAGTGGAGTCTCCAAATAATTTTCCTGAAACTATCAAAGGATAAGGGAAAACACCCTAGTGGAGTCACCAGGTAAGCTTGTAATAAAAGGCTCTGAGGCAAGGCTTACCGAAAAGATTTGTCATTTTGAGGAGAATTGACTCATTGTTCCCCAGCAACGGCGCCAAAATGTTATCGCACAGTTTGTAGCTGGGTCAAAAGGATAGAAGATACAGGCCAAACTGGAGTAACAGGAACCTACCCCACCCAATGTCACCACAATGAGGAGGTTCTTTATTTTTAGGGATGTTAGGCCAAAGGTAAATAGCCCCGGTAACCTGGGGTTTTGAAGAGGCTAAGGTATACAGGTCAAAGTGAAATACCCCCTTCACATATCACCACCAAGAGAAGATAATCCGACTAATAGCCAATAATGATGTGTAGGCCCAAATGAGAACACCTGCCTGGAATAAAGCAACAGAAGACTAATATGGAGGCTGTGATTTCAAAGGGTTAGTACTTCATATAACTATCTGATAACAATACATAAGCAATAAATATTGACGAGATCAATGTTTATAAATGCAACAATAAAATTATCAATTCATCAATATATACCAAGATGATGAAGCAACCAATGTGTCAAATCANTGAAGAAAACTTGTTGCGTCAAGATGGAATAACCAAGGATGACGTCATCCTTATTAGGGTAAGTAGTTAGTTAGGGCTTCAAATTATAAGAGTTTGTTTGACCATTATCACTTCAACGTTGGAGACCTAAGATCAATGCCTAATGGGTAAATGGAGTCAAGTTTAGGGAAGACGCAAAAGTTGAAGGGAAAAGGCTAAGGACTAGAGGGAAGGGTTCTGAAGTGCTGCAATGGCAGGGCCCCAGAAGCAAAACCCTACGGGAAAGAGGCTCACTATGGCATTTCTTATGCAAGGCCTCGTGCTATTTCCTCCTTCCTTAGGTTTAACTTGGCAAAATGGCTAGCATAAAATATGAATCAAGACACGAGAGTTCGGTGAGGGAGAGTGTTGCAAAGGCAAGGCCCTATCACCAAACCCTAGAAGTAGGATGGCCCTAGGTGTAGATAACCTAGGCCTGGGACGTCTCCTCCTTCTTGACTTTTAAGGGGATGGCTAGCACAGGGGAAGAAGCAACAAGAGTGTAGCAATGGCTAGGCTCTTCCTTCCTTCTTCAATGGCTGAAAAATTCTCTTTTAGGGGACATGAGACAACGACCTACTTGTGTTTTTGTCCCCTAGGGTTTTAAAATCAGAAAAATTTATAATAAATGCAAGAATAATAGACTACAACCATTCAATTAAGAAGTTTTTCAAAAAAAACACCTACATATCATGATGAAATAGCATTGCAAACCCTAGTTGTAAACCTTCCTTCAAGAGAAATGCCAAAAATGCCAAGAAAATCCTTCCTTCAACAAGTGTGCCTCACTCAAAGAGAAGAAATACCCAAGTAGGGTGCAAAAAATCAGATCTCACTAATGAGTGAGTGTTGTGTTATGTCAAAATGAGGATAAAACTCCTCAATATATACTGTATCGGTGACCTTTAATTAATTTAGGTCATAAAAAATAGCCGACAAGGCTACAAACCAAAATCATATTGTTTTTACATTAAATTGTCAAATTAAAACCCTAACTAAGCTATAATAAAGGAAAAATCCCCTTCAAGGGAGGCGTTAGCCCCTTTTAAGGCATATGAGACATCCAGGAGCAAAACGTTAGCCCCCTAGGGGCCTCTCCAACATGCCACACGTGCCACTACTGCCCAGCCTGCCTCCAAAAGTGACCATGAAGCTGGATGACATCATGGTGATGATGGGGACGTTCTGAAGCTTTCAAGGCCAACGTTCCACTGAAAAGGGGTCATTCCCCCTAGTTCAGGCTCTGCCAAATTGTCTCTGGTGGAACATCCTCTTCTTCTCCGATGCAAAACCTCGATCAAGAATTGTCTCATCTCTACCCCTCTAACGGGGTCTCAGCAACCATATGATGGGCTCTTTAGCCCCATGGAGGTTCGAACTAATCATCTCCCCATGTGTACCATTTCAAATGGTACCTGTCCATTAGGCATGGTCCTGCAAATCAAAAATTATGCCCTCCATGGGCTCATTAGTCACAGGGATCATAGCAATTTTAATCACATTTCATCATTAATATTATCAAACATATGCATAAAAACCCTGATATATCATTCAACAGCTCAAAGACATTACAAAAACCTACAATACAAGGTTGAGATAAAGGATGAGGCACCTTATTAGGCTAGTATCCATAACGAAAGGAAAGTTTCCAAGAGGTTTCATCTAAGCCATGTAAATGAGGTGATGTGTCTAAGGGATGTCCAGACATACGGGTAGAGTGAGAGCCAGGGGTGCATGCTATTACCTGTGGGTGCCTTTGTAGAAGGCGAGTTGTACCCGTCATGGATGCAAATTTTTCCAAGCCCTTTTTTGCTTTTATTCTTTTCTTTATTTGCTTTTTCTTCTTCTTTTTCTTTTTATTCAAGGACTAACCAGAGGACACTGCCTTGGTGTGGTGACCAGAGCTGACAGTGTTACCCACAAGCACTTTCACAGAGATGATAAGGCTAGCTCATGATGAGACCCCCTTTCCCTTGGCCATGCAAACAAAGGTCACTACCTTGGCGTGGTAACCAAATGGTAGCAATGTCATGATGTTAGGTACCCATGAACATAGTAGGCTGGCTCATGATGAGACCCCCTATCCTCTTGACTAGGTCTTGTTTTTATTTTTTCAGGTCCCTCTTGTTTATTACTGAGAGGATTTTTATTGCCTTCTCGGGGATCCCTGGGAAAAGCATCTCGAGGTTCTATTTCTAGGATTTTATCTTTTACCAACTTCTTTTACCTTCTATGCCTTTAGCCCCTTCTTCCCACAAGATAAGGTGAAACTCTACAAAAAGGTCATCCTAATGCCCGGACAAGGGGAATGGGATAGATGAGTGGGAGATACAATGGAAAAGTGGTGGTATGATGGGAGAGGACGATGGCTCTTCAGAAATCCCCCAGTGGAAAACCAAAACCTATGGTTACAGGCTTTCTAGGGCACCTAATCAATCTCCCCAAGCATGGTCAAGTGGGCTAATGTAAGGTCCAAGCAGTTTTCAGAGATAAAAAGGAATTAGATGCATACATTTAAAGGTTATAATGATCAAAAGTGACACATACCATGATACCTGGACCAATTACCTCATGGAGCAAGAGCCTTCTCTGATACTTTTCAGTCCCTCTTGTTTATTAATCGGTGAGGATTTTTATTGCCTTCTGGGGATCCTGGAAAAGCATCTCGAGGTTCTATTTCTAGGATTTTATCTTTTACCAACTTCTTTTACCTTCTATGCCTTTGGCCCCTTCTTCCCACAAGATAAGGCAGAACTCTACAAACAGGTTATCCTAATGCCCAGACAAGGGGATTGGGATATATGAGTGGGAGATACAATGGAAAAGTGGTGGTATGATGGGAGAGGACGATGGCTCTTCAGGAAATCCCCCTGCTGGAAACCAAACCTATGGTTACAGGCTTTCTAGGGCACCTAATCAATCTCCCCAAGCATGGTCAAGTGGGCTAATGTAAGGTCCAAGGCCAAGAGATAAAAAGGAATTAGATGGCCACATTTAAAGGTTATAATGATCAAAAAAGTGACACATACCATGATAATTGGACCACCACTCCATGGAGGCAAGAGCCTCTCTCGACACAAGACCAAGCCATATTGATGTTGTTGTTGCCGACAAGACAGTCTAATGAAAGAAGAAAAGGATGGACACTCAAGGGCCATGCTCAAGTAAACCCTGCTCTCGGTACTCCATACCTAGGACCATGTGGGCCTCGAGACATGATCTCCTAGCTAACCCTAAAATCGTGGATAGCATCTAGCCCAACCTGGGGACAGTGATCACCGAGAGCACATGAGGAACCAAAGAGATCTCCTCGCACAACCCCAGACCAGCTTCAAACTCGAGTAGGAATTAGTAACAAAATGGGGTGGTAATTCCAATCTCAACATATATATATATATATATATATATATATATATATATATATATATATATATATATATATATCATAAATGTGAATATAAAGTGAAGTACTTACCTGTTATTATTTGTTGGCTGGATGTTGGTGTAGTCAAACAACCAGTGAAGCCAATCCAACAATATCCCATGGTACCTACCTTTGTGCTTCATCATAAAGAAAAATAGTGATAAGTCAAGCACAAAAATGTCATGGGTTAGAATATATTTCATATCATCAAAAATCTCAAAGTCTAACTCATGGAGGCAGGTGGGAGGTAAAAAGTGATCCCAATGCATACTCTCGGGAGAGTGCTTAATCCATCTAAAGAATGGATTGTGAAAATTCAAAGGCTTAGGGGATTGAGTCGAGGAATCTGAATGCTGGCTACCTTGGACGTCTTCACAACTTGAGGCTTGAGGAGGGATTAGCAAAAACTGAAAGGATGGCTGACCATTCTTAAAGGGGAGGTTGGAACACTGTGATAAAAGGATTCTTCTTGAGGCACTCAACTTTCCCCTAAAATCTAGAATGATGTTATGCCTTACAAGAGACTTGGGATAAGGGACATGTTTCCAAACCACACCTTTAGTGACATAGGGAGGTAAAGTGATCAAAGGGGGGTGGAAAATCTTATCACAAGTATCCTGCTTTAGGGAAGTAACTTTCTCATTTTTATCAATATCTGAGCATAACATTGGTTGATAACTTTCTTCATAGGATAAATCTAAGTGCTCAGATGGATAGTCATCAAAGTCCTCAAGGTATGACTGAAAATTAATCGGAGAGCATAGCATTAGGTCATCCTTGGGTGTCTGAATAAGGTCAGGTTCTTATTGCCAGGTGTCAAAATTGTTAGTAACTTCACGTGATAAATGCAAAGACAACCTTTGGAAATAACCATCAATGTCGTATATGGGATTGTTATCATATCTAATCATATCCCATCCACGTTTCCCGACATGTATGAATTCATCAAAATTATCAACAAAGTCATTATCTTCATCATAACATGAAGGGATTAAAACATACGACACTTCTTTGTTGTCTACATCATAAGATAAATAATCATTGAAAGTTTTGAAATAACTCACCTTTTTTAATCCTTCCTGTGCAGGAGCTTCAAGTGTTTGGAAAACTTCATCAAGTGGAAGATCTTCCTCCACATCTTCAGTCTTGAGACATGGAGAATCAAGCTTGTCCAAGGGTTCCATTTCCTCTTCACTCTCTGAATCATAGAACAAGGTATCATCAAAAAACTGGAAAGGAAAATGACTTACCTCATTCTCTTCATCTTGTGTAGGAGGGACAGGATCTTGGAGAGTTTCATCAGACTGAAGAGTGGTCATTGGTGCTTCATCCTCATAATTCATGTCTCTAGTTATATATGTGTTGTATTCTGGAGAATAATGGGAGAAATCTTGCTCCTCTTCAAGGGATTGACAGTGTTCTTCATGAATCTCTTCTTTCAGATCAGAGGATTCTTGATGTGGAACATGATATGCATTTCTGAGATCTGCCACAATCTCAGTAGTGAATCCCCCATATTCCAAGGCTATTGTGAGATCATGAAGGGCATCTTCATACGTTTGGCAGCATGGTTTGGTAAGGTCAATGAACCTACTGATGAGGTGTATGAAAGATGATATACCCCTGTCTTTGCAACAACTCTTAAATCGATCTTGCAAGTAGGATGGTAGAGTGAGTATGAATAATTTTATAAGAGCATCCTCTCCTCCCAGCTTTATCTCGCTCAAATACTCCAAAAAATTCATGATGTGAGGAGTTGGGAGGCCCAAGAACGTTGGAGAGTTGTTTATCCATTTTCTATCAAAGTAATTTGGGTATCCTTGAAAACTTCTGAAATCAATACTCGGATACATTTGTTCCCAGTGTGCCATGATCCCATAACTTGGAAATATCACAGATTGTAAGGTGGCACACTGATGAATATTAGTGGATTCGCCAGATAATTTGCCTGAAACTATCAAAGGATAAGGGAAAACACCCTAGTGGATTCACCAGGTAAGCTTGTAAGAAAAGGCTCTGAGGCAAGGCTTACCGAAAAGATTTGTCATTTTGAGGAGAATTGACTCAGTGTTCCCCGGCAACGGCACCAAAATGTTATCGCACAGTTTGTAGATGGGTCAAAAGGATAGAAGATAGAGGCCAAACTGGCGTAATAGGAACCTAACCCACCCATTGTCACCACAATGGGGAGGTTATTTCTTTTTAGGGAGGTTAGGCCCAAGGGAGACGTCCCTGTTAACCTAGGGTTTTGAATAGGCTAAGGTATAAAGGTCAAAGTGAAATACCCCCTTCACAGGTCACCACCAAGAGCAGATAGTCCGGCTAACAGCCAATAATGAAGTGTAGGCCCAAATGAGAACACCTGCCTGGAACAAAGAAACAGAAGACTAATATGCAGGCGGTGATTTCAAAGGGTTAGTACTTCATATAACTATATGATAACAATACATAAGCAATAAATATTGACAAGATCAATGTTTATAAATGCAACAATAAAATTATCAATTCATCAATATATACCAAGATGATGAAGAAACCAATGTGTCAAATCAATCTTTTATTCAATAAATGCTCTTAAACCATCATCTAATTGCCTATGAAGAAAACTTGTTGCATCAAGATGGAATAACCAAGGATGACGTCAGCCTTATTAGGGTTAGTAGTTAGTTAGGGTTTCAAATTATAAGAGTTTGTTTGACCACTATCACTTCATTGTTGGAGACCTAAGATCAATGCCTAATGGGTAAATGGAGTCAAGTTGAGGGAAGACACAAAATTTGAAGGGAAAAGGCTAAGGACTAGAGGGAAGGATTCTAAAGTGTTGCAATGGCAGGACCCCAGAAGAAAAACCCTAGGGGAAAGAGGCTCACTCCAGTGTTGCTTAAGCAAGGCCTCATGCTCTTTCCTCCTTCCTTAGGTTTAACTTGGCAAAACGGCTAGCATAAAAGATGAATCAAGACATGAGAATGTGGTGAGGGAGAGTGTTGCAAAGGCAAGGCCCTATCACCAAACCCTAGAAGTAGGACGGCCCTAGGTGTAGATAACCTAGGCCTGGGACGTCTCCTCCTTCTTGACTTTTAAGGGGACAGCTAGCACAGGGGAAGAAGCAACAAGAGTGTAGCAATGGCTAGGCTCTTCCTTCCTTCTTCAATGGCTGAAAAAATCTCTTTTAGGGGACATGAGACAATGACCTACTTGTGTTTGTCCCCTAGGGTTTTAAAATCAGAAAAATTTATAATAAATGCAAGAATAATAGACTACAACCATTCAATTAAGAAGTTTTGCAGAAAAAACACTTACATATCATGATGAAATAGCATTGCAAACCCTAGTTGTAAATCTTCCTTCAAGAGAAATACCAAAAATGCCAAGAAAAGCCTTCCTTCAACAAGTGTGCCTCACTCAAAGAGAAGAAATACCCAAGTAGGGCACAAAAAATCAGATCTCACTAATGAGTGAGTGTTGTGTTATGTCAAAATGAGGATAAAACTCCTCAATATATATACTGTGTCAATGACCTTTAATTAATTTAGGTCATAAAAAAATAGTCGACAAGGCTACAAACCAAAATCATATTGTTTTTACATTAAATTATCAAATTAAAACCCTAACTGAGTTGTAATAAAGGAAAAATCCCCTTTAAGGGTGGCGCTATCCCCTTTTAGGGAATATGAGACATCCAGGAGAAAAACATTAGCCCCCTAGGGGCCTCTCCAACATGCCACATGTGCCACTGCTGCCCAGCCTACCTCCAAAAGTGACCATGAAGCTAGATGACTTCATGGTGATGATGGGGACATTCTGAAGCTTCCAAGAACAACGTTCCACTAAAAAGGGGTCATTCCCCCTAGGTTGGGATCTACCAAAGTGTCTTTGGTGGAACATCCTCTTCTTCTCTAATGCAAAACCTAGATCAAGAACTTTCTCATCTCTTCCCCTCTGACGAGGTCTCAGCAACCATCTGATGGGATCTTCAACCCCATGGAGGTTCGAACTAATCATCTCCCCATGTGTACCAGTCCAAATGGTACCTGTTCATCGGGCATGGTCCTACACATCAAAAACTATGCCCTCCATGGGCTCATTAGTCACAGGGATCATAGCAATGTTAATCACATTTCATCATTAATATTATCAAACATATGCATAAAAACCCTGATATATCATTCAACAGCTCAAAGACATTACAAAAACCTACAATACAAGGTTGAGGAAAAGGACGAGGCACCCTATTGGGCTAGTATCCATAAGGAAAGGAAAGTTTCCAAGAGGTTTCATCCAAGCCATGTAAATGAGGTGATGTGGTTAACGGATGTCCAGACATATGGGTAGAGTGAGAGCCAGGGGTGCATGGTATTACCTGTGGGTGCCTTTGTAGAAGGCGAGTTGTACCTGTCATGGATGCAAATTTTTCCAAGCCCTTTCTTGCCTTTATTCTTTTCTTTATTTGATTTTTCTTCTTCTTTTTATTTTTATTCAAAGACTAACCAGAGGACACTGCCTTGGCGTGGTGACCAGAGCTGATAGTGTTACCCACAAGAACTTTCACAGAGATGATAAGGTTGGTTTGTGAT
>SNQJ01S0096365.1:20090-31815 GCA_010110895.2 Picea sitchensis | reverse complement strand
ATGAGCCTACCCAACTCCATCGACTAGTTGATACAGTCGAAGCTCGCCTTCGACGAGCACAAGAAGAAACAGAACAAGACACCCAAGCCTTGAAGAAAGTGAAAGTTGTACTCCTAGAACAATGCAATGCTGTCGAACAGGAAAATATTGCTCTCCAAGCGAAGTTCGATGAAGAAAAAGAACAGATGCAGCAAGGAAAAGAACAGTTTCTCGTGAAGAAACTCAAAGTGAAAGAAGCGGTCAGTAGAGCACTTTTCTCTATGACAATATTATAAATAAAGGCAAAGGATCGAGTCACACAACAGGTAGTGCAACTTGTAGAAGCTATCTAGTAGCTACAACAACCCATAGCAGATTTAGAGCTCCACATAGTACCCAAGACTCCATAGGATGTAAGGGATCAAAGAGAAGCAACCGTCCAGAGCGCAGTTGAAAGGATAAAGGCCCTTGCCATGAAATGAAAGAAGCTGAGTAATCACAGTGCCCAGATGTATGATCAACTCATTAAGAACCCATAATTGTAGGCACCAGAGTCACATCTCCAAAAAGAAAAGAAACAAGCATAGACAATACAGACACAGTTGAAGTCTGTGTCAGCTATGGAAAGAATGAAGCGATCCCAAGAGCAACGCACTGCCCAACAAAAGATCCAAACTATCTAGAGTAGAGTTATGGAAATAACTCAGAGGCTCCAACCTATACAAGATAAGGCTTACCAATTTTTCACAGAGGTCAAAGGCTAAGGAACAGAACTCAAGAAAGTTGTCACTGCAGTTGAACAATGCTGGAGGGACCTGTCAATGTTGCAGTCATCCAAGAGTTCATTGAACAGGAGGCTATGGCACAAAAACAAGTCGAAGAATATTGATCCATGCTTGAGTATTTTGAGGCATAACCACCCATATCAGAGTGACTCAAGATGAGTCACAGGTGAGTGTTGGGGGCCTATTGTCCCTTGACCAAGTTTTGGGAGATCCTTGGTCAAGTTTGACCTATTTTGGGACTTCGACAGCATGTCAAAGGAGTTGTGCAAGACAAAGCAGATATCGCGGGATCTCGGCCCCTTTTTGGGATTTGGTATTATGTAATGGGTATGGGGATGTTGGTCCATGGGTTTACCCATGTTTAGGCCTATTTTGTAAAGTATAAATAGATGTCTAAGAAATGTAAGGAAGAGGGTGTGAATATCTGTGTGATATTGGGCTAAATTCTAAGTATGGATTGTATATGCTTTGTGCATACTGTGTGAGATTTTCAAAGCTATGTGCAAGTAATTATAAGAAGGCTTGTTGTTGTACCCTATCTCGAAGAAGGAGGATCTGGCAGAGTGTGTGAAGATATCATGTCTTCTGCGGAGTAGGATTTTGATGTTATGTGCCTGTAAAAAGCTTGACTGAAGATAATAAAGAAGAAGAGTTGGTGGACGTAGCCCCAGGGTGGGGCTGAACCACGTACATGTTGTGTTGCTATGCTTTGTGCGATGTGTTGATGTGTTTATGTCTTTACTTGCTAAGTGCTTTGATATAGATAGATAGTTTTGTTTATGCTTTGTGCTAACAATGTATGTGGATGTTATATTTGACCTATGTGAATGTGATTAGTGCTTGAATATGCTAGATATAATCTATCTCTCTAAGATAAGTGCTTAGATACATCGGATCTGAATGAATGATGCAACGCTTTGTAATTAGGGTTTGTCTACACTGTTACCAAGAACTGAATATTGATGAACTGTCGGTGCTAAGTTCTCTGTTAAGTGTTAGAATCGCAGATCTGTGTCTTGGATAAGGTTGCAAACATCTGAGTCCTGCAACCACCCTTGCCTCTACCTCGGGTAAGACTTTATTTTCTTTGCAAGTGTTGTCGAAAGGGCCGGTAGTTAGGTTTTTGTTGGTGCATTGTTGTAGCGTTGAACCCTGGGTCTACTCATATGCCAACACATACCTTGAAGTAACATGAATCAAGCCTTCTCCCTTGAGTTTTTTCTTGTCCTTGTGGGACAAATACTTGATGTCACATGGGTTGTCACCTGGTAGAAATTGGGAAAACCACAAGGGTGCCTCACGGGACACTAGTTGTTTGACCCAAGAGGGTAAGCCACCTTAGGATTTCCTCAAATAAATTCTCTCTCCTTTAGAATCCTAAAACTCCCACACTTCTCACTCTTCGCTACCTCATATTTCATCATCACAAACTTGCCAAAAGATAACTTTCTCACTTAGAGATATTCAATCGAATGAATGAGTGAATGTACTTGTGAATGACTTCTTGAGGTGTATATACACTTTTTATAGGTAACCTATTTCCTTAAATTTGGGGCTTCTTGACTTTCTTGTTAAAATCACTTTACCCTTTCATTAATTGACTTGTAACCAACTAGGGGTTTCTTAACCAATCTTTGGGGCTTCTAACTTGACAAGGCCATAACTCCTCAACCGTGAGGAACCACGTGGCATGCCGCCTATCACCACAAATGAAATGATGAGGAATATCCAACCATGAGTGGGTTATCTACATTTACACTATCCTTCTTGACATTTTTCCTTGATCAACTTCAGGTTCCATAATCATACTTAAGAAAGAAAACTACAATCATTCTTGTGTAGTCATCAACCAGTAGCCTAAAGTGTTGTTTTCCATTTAATCCCTTCATTCTTTTCGGTCGACATAAGTCAATGTGTACAATATCCAATGGTTTTGTCATGGAGTACTCTTTTGATTTGAACTTGGTCCTAGTTTTTTTTCCTTGTAGACAATGGTCACATAGAGCCAACTTTCATTTCCCTTCCTAAGAAACATCTTTCCTTTCCAATTTTATTTAGGAAATATATTTTTTGGGGTTATTATAGTTGTAGCCACCAACTTTCCTAGTTCTTATTTCCTTATCTCACGTTTTTCTGAGTGAAACAAGAGTTTGTGTCCTTTATCACACATTTGACTTACACTTAGTAGATTGTGCTTCATATCTTCAACCAATAGAAAATTTTATGCCTTGACATCTTTGCTTCCAATATTGGTTGTGCCTCTACCTATAATTTTGGTTGAATTATCATTTCCAAATGAAACTGATCCATCTCATTCCTTCTTCATGGTAAAAAACATGTTCTTGTCACCTATCATATGCTTCGAACAACTGCTGTCAACATACCACTCACTTTTATTGTGTTGCACTTGTAGAGAATGAGAGCATTCATCATTGTTTATCATGTTTCCTTATCCATATCCTTTTTGGTTCTTGTTTATGACTATTGATATTCTACTTTGGTTCCCTTGGAAGAACAATCAATCTACAATCTTTGGCCATGTTTCCAAAATTGTTGCACTTGTATCACTCTAATTCACTACTTAATGAACCAAAAATGTTTTGATATTTGTTTTGAGCTTCATGTGACTTCCTGGGATAACTGTTGTTCTAGTATCCTTCATATTTTCTTTTGTTCTTGGAATAGGCTCTACAGTTTTCACCTTTTTGTCCATAATTGTTACAAGAATAACATAAACCAAGAAAAATAGTTTGATACCTAGATGTAGGAAATATTCTGAATGGTATCGCTCTTCTGAAGTCTTATTCTTCTTGAGATGTTGTTGATTGTTGACTATGTATTCTGAATATTCTAGGTGGTCCAGGTCCTCTGTGATTTTCTTCTTGAGTCTTCTTGTATTCCTCTTTCTTGATAATACCTCTGACGATTTATGCATAATTGCTTTTTCCTGCTTCTTGTTCTTCCGTCTTGGAGCTTGAACCTTTATCATTCTACATCTTGTTGTATCCTAGCCTAGACCTATCATAATATCGCCTTTGACTGCTGATGATCTCATCTAATATCTTGGTTCTATTCTGCTACATATATTTCTTCTGAAGATCTTTTCTTAGAGTGACTATTTTTGCTTCCAAGCTTTCAATCACCTTCTCCTTTTCTTCTAACTGAATTCTGAGTGTTTCTTCAATCCGTCTATATTATTCTACCTATATTTTTAACTTCATGATTATCTCCTCGATTTATTTTGAGTTGGAATTATGAGATCCTTCTTTCATCTTTAATTCTTCATCGAGTGACTTGTTTTTCTTTCTTTATTTCCTTAGTTCTTCTAAGGAATTGATTAATTCTGCTATGAGATCGACTTCGCCTTCTTCTTAATCATATTCTACTACCATGAAGAGTACTCTTTATTAATCAATGTTACTATCATCATCCTCATATGATGTGGAGTTGTCTTCCTTTGAGTAGAAAATTTTCTTGAAGAATTTATTTTTGTTTCTTTTCTTCTCTCCTTTTTTTTTTCTTTTTCTTCTTAGGATCTTTTTCTTCATCACTACCTTCATTATTAACATAAGGAAATTTAGAAGAAAAATGAACAATACCATCACAATTAAAACATTTCAATGGAAGCATACCTTTGTACTTTCAGGTTCCTCATTTCAACTTTCTTACGAAGTTTTCCATTTCTTCATCTTCCTTTGAATCATTGTTGCAACTACAATCTGGTTTTGAATTTTTCTTGTTATGCTTCTTTGTTTTATTGGATTCCTTGAACATTGCTTCCTTCGTGAATAGGTTCTCTTGTTCTATCCTCATTTCATAAGCTGTGAACATTCCATGTAGCTCTTCCATGCTCAGATTTTAAATATATATTCTTTCTTCCAAGGATGATATCTTAGGATCAAATTTCATAAGTAGAGATATTAGAACCTTTTGAACGACCATTGATTCATCAACTTATTCTCTCAGTCCTTTAATAGTGTTCACTGTTTCGTCAACTCCCAGAAAGTAGGCTGCAATTTATTCATCTTCCTTCATATTCAATTTCTTAAACTTAGATTTGAGGATTTGAAGCTTAGATCCTTTGACTTTGGAATCTCCTTCATAAATATTTTGAAGTTTATCCCAAAGATCCTTTGCAGTGTTGCAATGCATAACCTTTATCCTTAGAATTGTTTTCACTAAGTTTATTTACATCTTTGTCTATTGGGGGAATGGATGGCATTGTATATCCATCTACTATTGATTTCCAAACATTAAATCCTTGTGCTTGTAAAACAAATTCATCCTTTTATTCCAGAAGACATAATTATGACCAACAAACATTGGTGCTCCAATCTTAGGATATTCCATGATCTCCTTCCAATGGTTAAATTGTTTCTTGAAGGACCTTCTCTAATACCAATTGTTGTAATATTGAGAGGTGGGGGGGTGTGAATCAATATGAGAAATTTTTAGTTATAACAAAAATATATGTTCTTCAACTTTATCAGCAATGTTCAATAGTTTATCATTAACATTCAATATATCATCAGCATTATAAACCAACAGTGCATAATAAACAACCACGAGAACAAAATACACCATAGTTTACATGGAAACCCAAATGGGAGAAAAACACAAAATAATTTTCTTATATATCAAAGAATATGTTCATTGGAAGCACCAACTTCCCAATTCTCCAGCTACAACTGGAAGGATGCTCCAACCTAAAGGAAACTCCAACTCCCTGATTTCTCTAGATAAAACTGGAAGGAGCATCTAACCCCCTATTTACGAGCTCCAAACTAAAGGAATCTCCAAATCCCTGAGTTCTCCAGCACCAACCGTAAGGAGGCTACAACCTCATTTCCTTTCCCTATCCTGCCACCCTAAAATATGAGTGTAGACTCACTATCATTACCACTGATCAACCTGTAACTAACATTGTCACCAATACATCAATCTGTCACTATCACTCCCACTGTCACTTCCATTGTCACTACCACTATCACTACCACTATCACTGTCACTGTCACTACCACTGTCACTGTCACTGTCACTGATCACCTGACCATAACCAAATCTACTCACATGGATACCAAAAAAATCACCATACCATGTACATCAACATGTAACATACCATGCATCAACCTGTACCATACCATATACAAAGTATTTAAGATGTGCCAATGTATCAACAATGTGGCTTAAGTATGCACCATAACCATCAATATGATATACCAAGCATATATGCCAATATCACAAAGATGTGCCTCTAACAAGGAACCAAAACATCCATGAAAAAAGTACCAAGGATATGTCTTAGGAATATATCAATAACATCAAAACATGGACCTCTACCTTATGCAGCCATAAACCAAAAAGGGCCTCCAAGACATGCCTTAATCATGTGCCCTACCTTCCATTATACAAGCCTCAACAAAACACATAAATGAAATACCTTTACCCATAAAATATAAGGAATACTATCTCAAACCCTGTAACAAACTTTTTGTGCCATCATACCTTGTTGTAACCTGAATCAATCCTTCTTTCTTCAGTTTTGTCTTGTCCTCACAGGACAAAGACCTGATGTCATGCATGTCATCGTGTGACAAGCACTGGGAAACCCACAGGGGTGCCTCGCGGGACACTAGTTGTTTGACCCACAAGGGTTAGCCAAATTAGGGCTCCCTCAAAAAATTTCAGTCTCCTCTGCAATCTCAAAACTCAAACACTTCTCACTCTTCACTACCTCATATTTTTTTGTCGCATACTTGCCAAAATATCACTTTCTCACTTAGAGATATTCAATAGAATGAATGACTGAATGTACTTGTCAATGACTTCTTGAGGTGTATATATATTTTTTCTAGGTAACCTCTTTCCTTAACTTTAGGGCTTCTTGAATTTCTTGTTACAACCACTTTAATCTTTCATTAATTGAATTGTAACCAACTAGGGGTTTCTTAACCAATATTTGGGGATTCTAACTTCACAAGGCTATAACTCCTCATCCGTGAGGAACCACGTGGTGTGCCACCTATCATCGAAAATGACATGACGAGGAATATCCATCCATGAGTAGGTTACCTACATTTTCACAGTCCTTCATGACCTTTTTCCTTGATCAAATTCAGGTTCCATAACCATACCTTTAGGGCTACCAAACCTCTTTAATGGTTGACATCAATGAAAACCAATATTTCAACAATAGGCATTCCTCCTTGCATAAAAACTACTCTCACGACATACCCACTTGCATCTGTCTCCACTTTGAAAGGATTTTGCAAGTTTGGTAATGCAAGAACTGGTGCTTGACTAATATTTATTTTCATCTCATTGAAAGTATTTTGTTGATTCTCCCCCAATTAGAAACTCTTACCACTAGTTGTTATAGTGTGTAGTGGTGCAACTATTGCTGAAAATGAAGGTATTAAATTTTGAAAGTACTATGTTTCACCAAAAAAACTTCTAACTTTAATGAAATTTGTAGGATCTAGGAATTTCATGATGGCCTCCATCTTTGTGGGACTATCTTGAGCTCCCCTCCACCAATTACATACCCCAAATACATCAAAGACTACTAAGAAAACTCAAATTTATTTAGGTTAGCTCGCAATTGGTTCTTCTTCAGAGTCTCTAACACCTGCATGAGATGTGATATGTGCTCCTCCCAGGGAGCACTATAAAAAAATATATCATCCAAATAGACTATAGCAAATGAATCTAGATATGGGTGTGTTGACCCTTTTTCTTGTCAATGGATAATGACCAACATCGCGAGAAAATATTGTGTGGAGAAATAAATACTCTCATTTTTATAGAGATTGTTTTGAGCTAAATAGACCATGGGTATGCAGAAATAATAGTCTAAATGTCGCTATAGGACGTTAGTGACACGCAAATTTAGTTAATAGTTGAGCATGCTTGGTAAACAAGTATAAACTAATGCATGAACATATGCATAACAAACAATATATAGGGGAAAAATGAAAAAAAAAGGAATTGTTACCAATATATTATATCTTTTATTAAGAACACCACAGAGTTAGTGAAAGTACACATGATCTCTCTC
This sequence comes from Picea sitchensis, assembly GCA_010110895.2. NCBI lineage: Eukaryota > Viridiplantae > Streptophyta > Pinopsida > Pinales > Pinaceae > Picea > Picea sitchensis. The sequence goes on along the minus strand of SNQJ01S0096365.1, from coordinate 23,994 downwards.
CTTCCTCCTTCAAAGGGTCCTTTTCCTTCCTAGCAAGAAATCTCTTCTTCTCTCTGGTACAAGTGGTGATATGAACCAATGAACTGAGATTTTGAGTGGAAATATGCTCAATTAATTTGATAGTTCAAGCTATGGAATGATGGATGAAATTGTGAGTGGGAAATGGATGCTTTGATTCAGAATTATCCATCATAACTCTACACCATTTTTCTATTTGTAATGCATAACTTGTGTCAATCAAATTATACATATAATTCTTGGACATTAAATTGCCAATTCGAGAGTTCTTAAACTTAGATATGTGAGCATGGGAAATGAAAGATCATATCCTACTCTAAGGAGAGTAAATATGTTGAACCAAGTACTAAAGGAATTCATCACTTGAATTGAGATCTATATGAATTTTAGTTAACAAAGGCACTAGTCACAATCTTTCATTTTGTTCATAAGGTCAAAAAGTTCATGCAAGATTTTTTTATTAAATTAATTAGATCTCAATATAAGTGGACATTTGTAACACCCTATTTTCCCCAGTCTGTAAAAATAACTATATTGGCCAAGAATTATGGCAAACTCAAAGATGTGAATGTTTGATTTGACGAACCTTTGTATAAAAGGTCGATGAATGCAAATTATGTTATGAATATGTGTTGCATGACTGCTGGGAGAGGGGATGTGCTAAAAGAGACCATGATGGCTAATGAGAGGTGGTGGAGGGGACCTCGAATGGTTGCGTTAACTTCCACCAAGCCAGTACCGTACTAGTTTTTACTTTATCAAAGACCAAAGCAACTCTCTGGCCCTGGAATGGATTTCCCATCAGATTGGTAGGTGGGGAGGCTCCTTAAGAGTTAATGAGGGGATGGGGGTGAACCGCTCACCGTAACAACTCTCAGACCTGACCACGGACAGTGAAATTTGCACCACACGCAACCTTGCAGAGAAAAGGAAGAGAGGAAATGTGGTAAGGGAGAGAGCACGTGCAACAGGGGATCGCAGAACAGAAGTGGAGAACCTATGGAAACACAGGGAGTTATGAACATAGGAGAAGGAGAGTAAACTTCATCCTGGATTATTTTTCTGTATCAGAAGAAGGAGAGTAACCTTCGTCCTTGACTTCTGTTGAGCTGGAAGTAGGAGAATGAACCTCAAAGCATCGTGGTCTAGCTCGGGGGTGGCTAGTGGTAAATCTGTTTGGAGTCACAGAGCCTACGGTTGGGTGGAAATGAGCACCCCTCTCAGAAGTTGCATCACGCCTAGTGAATCTGATAAGTGTTTTATGTCTTGTATTTTGAATCGAATATCATGAATTACATGCTCATGTTTATATGCCATAATGATTTCTGTGTGGAATGACTGCCTGGTATTTTAGACTGGAAATAATTGATGCATAGGGTATACTTACATGCCATAGTTGGTTTCTATACCAATGGTTAAGTCTGGGGCACGAGTTCGCTCCACCGAGAATCGTCTTGTTTGCTTGATTCTCGTAATATTCTAGGAAGTCTCCTCGAGAGTACTCTTCCCTGGGGATTACCCCATAAACCTTGGAACTGTATCGAACCTTTACCTAGAGACTCGACTAAGATCAAGGAAAATTGTCCAAGAACTGCCTGAAGGTTCATGCGATCCGGGTCTGGAAACCTTATGAAAGAAAGAGTATCTCTCTCAGGTCTCGGAGTCGTGGGAGTTTGAAGCTCCGAGAGCTTGAATTTCATGATTCAAGCTCAGAAAGGATAGTGAGTCCAATTATTGAAGAGAATACCCCCTTGTTTGGTAGACGAATGGTCGTAATCCTTTCGAATATACCCCAGATCTGTCAAGAACGATGGATCCAGAGGAGGAGCGCAGGCGTTAACACCTCACCCATGTCAGCCTTTGCAAGTAGCGATGGGACCTAGGACCGTAGATCCAAGGATCTGTCGGAGCTCTAATGACTATTGATATTAACCTTTGCATAGGCAGGAGAGTGGACTTGATAACGTCCTGAAAGTCCCAAAGTATTTGGAACCGTCCATCGGCACATGATGCGTGGAATTCGGGTAGCATTTCACTGACTCGCGACTTGGAGTGGTCAACGGTAGGACTGCACAAACTCATGATTCATGAGATTGCAACATGATCGTGGTCATTGGATCCAAGCCATGGGAGAACCATTGGATCAGAACCTCCGCGTGGTATCACGTATTCAAAGGTTGAAAGAATCTCTTTTCGACCGCAGAAGTCATGAAGTGTCGAACATCGAGGGCTCATGTGAACACATGGCACCTCCATTAGGTGGGGACCATGTGGTTGACAGGTGGTGTAACAACAAGTGCCCAAAGAAAGGTGGAAGCGGGTGACTGGTGGGGGACACTTGTCGTCTGGGAAAGAGTCAACTCATCGTTGACTTATCGTATCTTGTGGATTCAAAAAGGAGGAGCATGAGGGCTCAACACTCCAACTCACAAAGTCGTGAGATGCGAGTAGCGCTACTATTTAGCCTAGGAAGCGGGTGACCGGTGGTGGACACTTGTCGCCTAGGAAGGAGTCAACCCATTGTTGACTTATCGTGGCTCGGGGATTCGCAAAGGAAGAGCATGAGGGCTCAACACTCCAACTCGCAAGGTCACGAGCTGCGAGTAGTGCTAGTGTTTAGCCTAGCCTACAGTTATATGTAGCAGGCACTAGTGAGGAGGGAGCCATACCCGTATCGCATCTTGGGTATCGACATTTAGAGGAAGAGGAGTCAAGAGCCTTGACTCTCCAACTCATGAGTTGAAAAAGGCGCTTGCACTAAGGCTAGGTTGTGGTCGTATTGGATGAGGATAAGGGAAGGGATGGTTTGCGCTAGGCCCCATAGAAATTCAGGGATTCTGTCCCTCGAATAAAAAGACAAAAAATTCTAGGTTGTCATAGTGGGTGTGTGACAAATTGGTATCAGAGCATGGTTACAACACTTGGCCTGCTTGGGCTCATGAACGAGTTGCGCATAAATTCCATTTGAAGTACTCTTAAATGGAGTAACCCTCTATCTTAACCCCCTTTATCAAAAGTTGAAGTTAAGAATGAAAATTCCAATTGCGTGTATGCATTTGAAAAATATGAATTATGCATTGGTTATAAATGAATATAAATATTGACTAACAACAAGTGTTTTTCCTGCACACAAGCGGATGATCAACCACGGGGAACTACAAACACATAGAATGGTGACGCACCACGAAGTGGGGGATGGACCCCACAATAGAGATGAAGAGTCTCATGAAAGGACAGTGGTAGAGACCCGTCCAGATCTAGTTGAGATTGTGAGGAGCTTCATGGTCGAACTACAGAGCTGCAAAGTCGACAATGAGAGGTTGATAAAAGAGCAAGAGAAGAAAATGGAAATTAATGCAGTCTTGCTACAGAGTTTATCCGACATACAAAGACAATTGCAGCATAGACCTAACACCAGTCACGTGGGCTGATGACAGACAAAGAAAAGCCGAAGTCCACCTGAGATGCAGAAACATGGTCTTTTAAGTGGCCACACTGGGAAGAGCACCTCGAGAAAGGTCCACCCAAGAGATAAGGGACAAGCGTCGGATGATTCCTCTGGAAAGGAAGATGGTGACTCAGAGGGATCTTCTAGTAGTAGAACTAGTTCTTATTCCCAAAGAAAACAGAAGAAGCGAAAGCGTTCCAAAAGTCATAATCTCGAAGAATTCAAGAAGGCCAAACCACCCTCTTTTGACGGTGAAATAAAGAAGGGGAGGAAGCGCAAGCCTGGCTTCTTGGAATAAAGAAGTATTTTAGAGTGCACAACTTCTCAGAAAACTTGAAGGCCCAAGTAGCCACTTTGAACTTGAATGGAAAGGATTCCATTTGGTGGGAAGACCTTAAGAATGTAAAAGGGATTCACAAAGAGGTCCTATCTTGGGAA
>SNQJ01S0096365.1:0-18576 GCA_010110895.2 Picea sitchensis | reverse complement strand
GCCAACTATGTGACCCATGATCTAGAACTGGCTGCCATAGTGCACGCCTTAAAAATGTGGAGGCATTACCTCCTGGGAAGGAAATTTGTACTTATGATGGACGATTATGGATTGCGATATCTATTTGACCAACCAAAACTCAACGCTAGACAATCTAGGTGGATGGCTATTCTTAGTGAGTTTGATTTCAAAATCAAACATATCAAGGGAAAGGAAAATAAGGTGGTCGATGCCCTTAGCAGAAGTATGAAAACAAATCACCTGACAACGGTGAGCACCTGCGAGATGAATGTCAAGGAAAGAGATAAGAATGCACAAGAAACAGACACATTCTTCTAGACCCTGACCTCGTACCTAGAGCAAGAACCCACAGGGATAAAGTATGAAGGCTACCAGATGATATATGGAGGTCTGCTAACTTACAAAAATAGATTGTATATTCTAGATTGTGATGACTTGAAGAGGTTCATAATGGATGAACTACATAAAATACCATATACTGGTCATCCAGGATACCAGAAGATGATCACAGTCACCAGGAAACAATTCTATTAGTCTGGCTTGAAGAAAGACATAGCTGAGTACTTAGCCAAATGCATAGAATGCCAACAGGTTAAAGTAGAACACCGACACCTAGCAGGATTATTACAACCTCTGCCAATCCCGGAATGGAAATGGGAAACCATCTCCATGAATTTCATCACCGGATTACCAACCTCGACCAAATAGAATGATGTCATCATGGTAGTGGTGGATAAATTGAGCAAGTCCGCTCATTTTATCCCCATCAAGTCGACTTGAAAGGCAATAGACATCGCCAATGTATTCATGAAGGAGATATTCAGACTACATGGTATGCCTAAATAGATCGTGTCTGACAGAGACATGAAATTTACTTCCAACTTTTGGAAATCCTTGATGGTTGGTCTAGAGACAAAATTATTGTTTAGCATAGCCTATCATCCTCAAACCGATGGACAGACAGAAAGAGTGAACCATATATTAGAAGACATGCTAAGGATGCATGTAATGCATCAACCCCAAAAGTGGGAAGATTACCTACCACTGGTGGAATTTGCCTACAACAATGGCTACCAAGAATCCCTGAAGATGAGCCCTTTCGAAGTCCTCTATGGTAGACTGTGCAACACTTCAGTCAGTTGGAGTAATCTCGTGAACAGAGTTACTATTGGACCCAACATGTTGAAAGAAATGGAACAACAAGTGACTCAGATAAAACAAAATCTAAAGGTCGCTCAAAACAGACATAAAAATTATGTTGACTGAAAGAAAACTCCAAGAGAATTGAAGACGAGAGACCACGTATATCTCAGATTTAGGCCCAGGAAGAGTTCCTTGAGGATGGGAGCTTGTGCCAAGTTGGCACCTCATTATTGTGGACCCTTTGAAGTTCTATATAGAGTGGGACCTGTAGCCTATAGGCTAGCACTTCCTCCCACAATAAAAGCACATAATGTTTTCAATGTTTCATTTTTGAAGAAATATGTACATGATTCTAATCATATAATTGACTGGTCTGTAATCTAGGTGGAACCAGAGGGAGAATTCCTACCAGAACCTCAATGCATGCTGGAAAGAAAGGAAACCCCACTTAGGAACCGAACAATTGCACAGGTCAAGCTGTAGTGGAAACATTTTTGCCTAGATGAGGCTACGTGGGAAATGGAAGATACCATGAAACAGGCATATCCGATTTTGTTTACTTCTATGCATTCACGCCATATTGATAGATAGAACATTGAGGATAATGTTCCTTTAACGGGGAGGGAATTGTAACACCCTGTTTCCCCCAGTCTGTAAAAATAACTATATTGGCCAAGAACTATGGCAAACTCAAAGATGTGAATGTTTGATTTGACGGACCTTTGTATAAAAGGTCGATGAATGTAAATTATTTTATGAATATGTGTTGCATGACTGTTGGGAGAGGGGATGTGCTAAAAGAGACCATGATGGCTAATGAGAGGTGGTGGAGGGGACCTGGAATGGTTGCGTTAACTTCCACCGAGCCAGTACCGTACTGGTTTTTACTTGCTCAAAGACCAAACAAACTCTCTGACCCTTTAATGGATTTCCCATCATATTGGTAGGTGGGGAGGCTCCTCGGGAGTTAACGAGGGGATGGGGGTGAACCGCCCATCCATAACAGCTCTCAGACCTGACCACGGACGATGAAATTCCCGCCACACACAACCTTGTAGAGAAAGGGAAGAGAGGAAATGTGGTAAGGGAGAGAGCGCGTGCGACAAGGGATCACGAAAGAGAACTGGAGAACCTATGGAAATACAGGGAGTTATGAACAGGAGAGTAACCTTCATCCTGGATTATTTTTCTGTATCAAGAGAAGGAGAGTAACCTTCGTCCTTGACTTTCGTTGAGTTGGAAGCAGGAGACTGAACCTCAAAGCATCGTGGTCTATCTCGGGGGTGGTTAGTGGTAAATCCATTTGGAATCACTGAGCCTACAGTTAGGTGGAAACAAGCACCCCTCTCAGCAGTTGCATCATGCCTGGTGTATCTGATAAGTGTTTTATGTCTTGTATTTTGAATCAAATATCATGAATTACATGCTCATGTTTATATGCCATAATGATTTTGGTGTGGAATGACTGCCTGGTGTTTTAGACTGGAAATAATGGATGCATAGGGTATACTTACATGCCATAGTTGGTTTCTGTACCAATGGTTAAGTCTGGGGCACGAGTTCACTCCATCAAGAATCGTCTTGTTTGCTTGATTCTCGTAATATTCTGGGAAGGCTCCTCGAGAGTACTCTTCCCTGGGGATTACCCCATAAACCTTGGAACTGTATCGAACCTTTACCTAGAGACTCGACTAAGATCAGGGACAATTGCCCAAGAACTGCCTGAAGGTTCATGCGATCCGGGTCTGGAAACCTTAGGCAAGAAAGAGTAGCTCTCTAAGGTCTCAGAGTCATGGGAGTTTGAAGCTCTGAGAGCTTGAATTTCATGATTCAAGCTCAGAAAGGATAATGAGTCCAATTATTGAAAGAGAATACCCACTCATTTGGTAGACGAAAGGTCAAAATCCTTTTGGACATACCCCAGATCTGTCAAGATCGATGGATCTAGAGGAGGAGCACAGGTTATTACACCTCGCTCCTTTCAGTGTTTGCAAGTAGCGATGGGACCTAGAATCGTAGATCCAAGGATCTATCGGAGCTCTAATGACCATAGATATTAACCTTTGCATAGGCAAGAGAGTGGACTCGACAACGTCCTGAAAGTCCCAAAGTATTTAGAACCGTCCATCGGCACAGGACGCGTGGCAGTTGGGTAGCATTTCACTGACTCACAACTTGGAGTGGTCAAGGGTAGGACTACATGAACTCACGATTCGTGAGATCACGACATGATCATGGTCGTTGGATCCAAGCCATGGGAGAACCATTGGATCAGAACCTCTACGTGGTATCATGTATCGGGGGTTCAAAGGTTGAAAGAATCTCTTTTCGACCACAGAATTCGTGAAGTGYCGAGCATCGAGGTCTCGTGCGAACACGTGGCACCTCCGTGGTGGGGACCACATGGTTGACAGGTGGCATAAAAACAACCACCCAGAGAAAGGTGGAAATGGGTGACCGGTGGGGGACACTTGTCACCCAGGAAAGAGTCAACCCATTGTTGACTTATCGTATCTTGGGGATTCACGAAGGAGGAGCACGAGGGCTCAACACTCCAACTCGCGAAGTCACAAGATATGAGTAGCGCTAGTATTTAGCCTAGGAAGCGGGTGATCGGTGGTGGACACTTGTTGCCTGGGAAGGAGTCAACCCATTGTTGACTTATCGTGGCTTGGGGATTCGCAAAGGAAGAGCATGAGGGCTCAACACTCCAACTTGCGAGGTCATAAGCTGCGAGTAGTGCTAGTGTTTAGCCTAGCCTACGATTATATGTAGCAGGCACTAGTGAGGAGGGAGCCATACCCGTATCGTATATCGAGTATTGACATTTGGAGGAAGAGGAGTCGAGAGCCTTGACTCTCCAACTCGTGAGTTGAAAAAGGCGCTTACGCTAAGGCCAGGTTGTGGTCGTATTGGAGGAGGATAAGGAAAGGGATGGTCTGTGCTAAGCCCCGTAGAAATTCAGGGATTCTGTCCCTCGAAGAAAAATATGAAAAATTCTAGGTTGTCGTAATGGGTGTGTGACAACATTCCTGGAACACACTAGTAGTGAAAATCACTGAAAAAATAAATTGGTAACACTATATAAATATTGAACCATTGGATTGATGGATACATATATATTTTCATAAGCATGGGTTACATTCTTTCATTTGTATTGGATTTCAAATGTTCATGTAATACAAAGTGAAGTAAATCTCATCCTTTAATATTCAATGGAAACTAATCATTGTAGGTAACTATGCACAATTCCAAATCAAAACATATAAGCAATTTATGAAGGAAAAGATTAACAAGCTACTACATAAACTAAGATTCAACATATATACATGTTATCATTGGATTGATGACATGGTATTTTAATCGCCCAAATCAAATTATTTTATTATTATCAACTTGAATTTTCATGTGAAACATTGTAAAGTACAAATTTTCATTCAATCTTTAATGAAAGACTTGTTCTGTACAAGGATTCACACACAAAACTCATAAAATAAACATTAAACTAGCATTCAAGTAAGCAATTGGAAACATAAATGATTGATCTGATGTTCTAACTAATATGATTCTATTGTAATGAAATGGAAACTTACTATACTTATCAAATATAAATCTAAATAAATTATATTGCAATGTTGGATGAGTTGAGGGGCCCTCGAAACTGGATTCACGCTGTAAGAAAGTTACAAAACTAGGAGCGAATCACAACCACACAAATATAAGTTAGAACATCATCTCGACTACGCTTTGTATTAATGAATCAAAGGTTTAGTAATACAAAATTAATGAATAGAGTAGTGATTGAGTATATATCCTCTCCTCTTTCCTTGGAGGTATTATTTATACATAAAATCAATGGGGAAGGATGTAACCAAATTTTCCAAAAATAGAACTATGTATTACAATTTTGGGATTTTGAAAAAATGACCACAACAATAACTTTGGGAATTTCAGCATTATAAAAGTTTCCATATCTCCCAAATCCTTCATTGTTTGATAAATCCACCTATGAGTTGCCTAAATGGGAATGTTCTAGATAAAACCCATGTCTAGGATTGTTGATAGTTTTCTACATTTGTCCATAAATCACGTTTGAAGATTGCTTCCTAGAAACTATTGCTAATTTCAACCAAATATTTGACCATGATATGGAGGCTCAAATATGTGACTTGGGTGTGAACTAAACAACATAATACCATGTTGAGGGTTCTAGTGAAAAAACCCTTGTTTTGGAATTTCACTTGGAGTTTCATAGATATGTCGATCATGGAAGTGGGTTATTGGATCCGTATACATATTACAAGATCTCAACGTAGACAAAACCATCATTAGCAATAATCAAATCTTAATCCTCCTAATATACCAAAAATAATGGAAAATTCATTAATTAATCAATGTAATTACCTTATAAGCTCTGGATGACATTTTCATTGAAAAACATGAGATAACTAACATGGAAAAAAGGAAGGATTAAGTGGCAAAAACAGAAGTATCTAGCAATGAAAATAACATCAAATTTGAGGCCCAACATCTCCCCCATGCCTGAGATCTTGCATGTCCTCATGAAAATAATATGTATAGTTGATGTCCCGGTGCAAAAATTATTCAAATTTGTCTGCAAAAATGCTCCAAAACTTAGAAAAATTGATTCAACTTTAGATGGTGCATGCATGAGCTATTGAATTTATGATAATTTTTAAAATTGAAATGGGAATCTATGGAAGGTTGTTTTATGTTCTTATGTAATCATGTAAACATTTATCAATTGCTTCAACAAACCTCTCCAACATACTTCGGTGTCTTTGCAAAAATGCAATTCCTCTTTAGATTCCACAAGTTTCATAGAAAAACTTCGATCCCAACATGGCCAATATTTTTTTTCTAAAGTCACTATCATATTTCTTGAAAGAGTGAATGAATTAAATCAGAAAAAAACATACAACTTATTTTTCACTTCTATGATTTGTCTCCCTTTTGATCGTTTCTTGATAGAAAGAAATTTTAAAAGAATCAACTACAATTAATCCCTCTATGTGAAATTCTTGTAGTTTTTTATCTGAAACAATGATAGAATCTTTCAATTATTCTAAGTAGAAATGCATTAGTAGAGTATCTCTCAATGGGTTATATTTGTTTCCCCCAATCCTACTCAGAAATCCTAGCTTCTGTTTAATTTCCAAATTTATGTAGGAGACGTTATCTTCAAGACTTTGCATTACTTGGTCAAGATCTCCTAATCTCAAATTTGCATCTTGTGTAACTTGGGGTTTTCTCTCATATGTAGATTTTTCTCCTCCTGCATAGAAATAGAATCAAGAAGCTATAACCTCCTCAAGAAATCTGAAACACCCACTGGATTTCACCCATATCTCATCCTACCAAAAAGTTCCATAGATTTCAATGTTGATTAAACAATGTTGTAGGTGACAAAAGATACATTAGGCCTGAAGATGAGTAGATTTATCTTAATTGTCAATATGGGTACTAGTTATTTTTGGTGACAATATGTATTTATCCATGATAGTTCATCTCACCAAATTTCATAAAAATCCAGATTGAAGATTGCAAATTATAAGAAAAATAATTTCTTCATTCTTGAAAACAAAAGTTCTAGAAATTATAAATTAAATCCAAATATGCTTGCAAAATATGTCTGCACAGTCCTCCTTGTGTATTTTATAGAAAACATTTCATGCAAAGTCACTTGAATGATTATATTGCGAACAAAACCCATATCTCRGGTTTTCCTTATTTGGTCTCATATGCATGCAAAATGATGTGCAAAAATTGTCCTTGGAACAAATTTGATAGTTTTGAAAATTGCTAAAAATGGCCTGTAGTTGTGAAAAATGAAAACCATTAAGCTAYTTGAGAGGTATGCTTATACTTTGGGTTGGAATACAAAATACTCTTATGCCTATATGATGCCACTTCTACACATAATTCCAATACTCACAATGTGGAGAGTCTTATTAGGCTTTGTTTCTTAGAAGTCTACTCTATCAACAAAAGGATTAGGTGGATGGATTCAAGATGAGGAAATTAATGGTTATTACAAGAAGGTGAGAAGTAAAAATCATGGGACAACTTGGATGTGTAGAAATTCTTACTCCAGTACCTAGGCACTTTGTTATCTGTTGATTTCATTACTGCAATCAAATTAGCAGCTCACAAAACAATAATACACTACTGAAATATTCAACTCAATATCATGCAATGAAAGAATAAACTAGGAGACCAAATCAACCACACATGAACACCATAATTTTTGGGTAAATACCCCTGGAAAAATCCACGAGGGAAAACCAGTGCTGAGAATTATTTTACTGTGCTAAAATCAGGGCTCCCATAATAGGGTAATGTCTCATTGAGAGAAATACAACTACAAACTAACTTGGCAAGGGATGACCTATTGTACATCAATTTTGGCACACTTTTCCAGGCATTTGGGATTGTCCTTTCTATAACCCTCAAATATATATAAATTTCCTCACCGAGACCCACATATGTCCATGATTGTCTTCTTTATGACTTGCAGATGTGTATGGAAAACCTGTACAGAAAGATCTGCACGTTCCACCACTCTCCCATGGATTCCTTCTATTGAAACCCACCTTTGTATGCCTTTGTTCTCTCTTCTTCTTGACCTTTATGATCTCTAGATGAAGGTCCTTCTTCACCTATCCAAGATATTGAACCATAGTCCTTCGTGATCCAATACTCTGTGTCGACTCCCTCAACACCTTTCAAGTCAAGTGTCTTTCTCCTTCACTCTATCCTTGCTTTTATAATTGTGAGTTACAATCTATTTCTAATCTAAAAAATGATCTGTAGTTGAGAATACTTCTCACACTCACTTTTAGATTTAGATTACATGATGCAAGATAACAACTTTTAGCATATCTCAGAAATAACTCAATTAACTAATTACATAATTAATTAATAAAAGTAATTTACTTTAATAATTCCTTTAACTAAAGCAAATTCAAGAGTAGAATGATTTAGATGATTTCCACATGTCTAGACACATAGACCTATGCAGAAATACCTATCTGATGCTACCACTAACATTAGAAATCCCTCTTAGCGAGGAATTTATTATTCACCACTCTAATTCTGTCTATGAAGAATAAAAACTTCCCTTTCTCCAAGGGCTTGGTAAGAATATCTTCAACCTTCTCATCTGTGGAAATATATTGAAGCTTCACTGCTCCTTTCTAGATCCTATCCTGAATAAATTGATATTTGATCTCAATAAGCTTGGACCTATCATGGAGTATTGGATTCTCAGAGAGTTTGATACAACTCTTATTATCTTAGTATGTCACTGTAGGCTCCAACTCTTATACAAATAAACTTGTAAGCAATTTCTGAAGCCAAATGGATTCACAACTAGACTTACTTGTTGTCATTTACTATGCCTCTGCTAAACTGAGTGCCACAGAATTATGCTTCTTGTTGAACCATGTAATCATTGTTGATCCCAAGATGAAGCAACACCTAGAGGTGCTCTTTCAGTCCATTGCATTTCCTACCCAATCTGAGTCTGTATATCCCCATAACTCTACTCCATCGCCTCCAATATATCTCAATCCATACTTCATTGTACCTCTCAAGTACCCGAGCACATGATTTGTTGTGATCCAATGCACCTTCCTTGGCTCTACCATGAATTGACTCAAGGTGTTCACATTAAAACAAATATCTGGTCTGGTGTTGACCAAATACACCAAGAACCCTACCATATGCTTGTATATCCTAGAATCCACCAACTCTGAATATGAAGATTCAATCTTCTTCATATTGGTAATCATAGTTGTAGCCATCGATTTACAGTCCTCCATCTGGAATCTCATCAATATATCTATTACATACTTCTCTTGTCCAAGGAATATCTCTCCTGATACCTGCCATACTTCTAACCCCAAGAAATAATGCATCAATCCAATGTCCTTCATCTCAAACTCACTAGCCAAATCTTCTTTGCACCCTACAATAAGCTCCTCTTCTCCTATGAGAAATAAATCATCAATGTAAAAAACCAAGATGAGAGGATCCTCTCCAACAAGTATAAAGTACAAGTTAGGATCTACGTTACTCTTGGTAAGCCCATACTCTGCAATTATCCATCGATCCTAGAATACCATGCCCTGGGTGCATGTTTGAGTCCATACAAGTCTTTCTTAATCTCACACACATGAGACTCCCTCCCATGTACTTCAAAGCCTGGAGTTTTCTCTATGTATACTTCCTCCTCAATGATCTCGTTGAGGAAAATTGCTTTCACATCCATCTAATGTATCCTCCACATCATAATTAAATCAATAGAAATAATAGATCAGATAGAAGCATACTTGGCGACTGGAGAAAATATCTCCTCATAGTCCACTTCCTATTTCTGGGAGAACCCTCTCGCCAAAAACATCTCCTTGAAATTTTCTATGCTACCATTTGTAGCATTCTTGATCTGGTAGATCCACCTGGAACTCACAACTATATTCCCCTTTTTTGTTGTCACTATGTCCCAAACATCATTCATCATAATAGAGGTGTACTCCTCTACCATGGAATCCCTCCATACCTATTGATCTAGTTCTTACTTGAAACTAGAAGGATCAACATCAATGATGCTACTCATAATTACCATAGAGTTCGAAAACTTCTTCGGAGGCCTGCGCTCCCTCACCATACTCTTAGGATCCTCACCAACATCCCTCAATGTCTGTACTATCCATTTGGGTCTCTTGACAAGGATATAAGGGTATAAAACCTCCTCTCCACCTGAATTTTGAACTTCTTACTACTACTCATCCTTCGGAGCCCATTTCTCATTGTCCTCTATCAGTGTTGATGACTCCTGAGTACTCCTCGACATTAAGTTCTCCTATAACTTCACATCTCTTCTCACAACTTTCTTCCTCTGCATTGGAATGAAGATCATATAAGCCTTTGAGGTCACACTATGCCCCACAAATATACCCTTATGTATTGAAGGCTCTATCTTCATCCTCTTCTCCACTGGCACATGGATGTAAACTAGAAAACCAAAGATTGTCAAATGTCCTATCTATGGCATCACCCCTGAGAATGCCTCCTCTAGAGTCTTGTCCCCCAATATCCTATGAGGACTCATGTTTTGCACATATACCATTATATTACATGCCTCATTGTTGGCACAGGGGAAGACCCAGGGTTCAATGCTACAACAATGTACCAACAAAACCCTAACTACCAGCCCTTTTGGCAACACCTTCGAAGCAGATGAAGTCTCACCCAAGGTAGAGGTAGGGGTGGTTGCAAGACTCAGGTGTCTGCAACCTTAGTTGGGACACAGATCTGTGATTATAACACTTAGGAATCACTTAGCATAGATTATTCATCAATATTCACCCCTTATGATACTTCATAGATAACACAAAGCATCATAGTATGTACTTAGATCTAAGATAATTCATCACTTAGCCACAAAAAGATAGGTTATATTCGACAGATCAAGCACTAATAATCTTACATACCAGATCTAACATTCATTCATATCTTAGAAGCACAAAGAATAAATAGATCTATCTAAACACATCAAAGCACTTAGCAAAGGAAGAGACAAACACATCAGATCAAGGCATAGAGCACAACACACAGATTTATCATGGTTCACCGCCACCCTGGGGCTACATCCACAAAGTCTTCTTTTCTGTTAACTTCAGTTAATCAGGTTACAACATAGAGCCATCCAAATCCCTCTTCACATAGGACAAAATATCTGTGCATCTCGCTAGATCCTTCTTCCTTGCACTAAAAGCATAGAGCCTTCTACAATATCCTGCACTTAACCTCTTACAATATGCACAAATCATTTACAATCATTACTAGCACTTGACACAACTCGCAACTCTTTGATCACATAGATCACACTCTACTACTCTTCTCTCTCTTACTTACTTCGCCTATACATCTATTTATACATACAAAAGTGGGCCTAAGCATGGGTAAACCCATGGGCCGACATCCCTTTCCCATTACATTATACCCCAAAACCCAAAAAGGCCCCAAACGGGGGTCTATCTTCCACGATTTCTGCTTCATGTTGCACTCCATCTTTGACAAGCTGTCGAAGTCCCAAAAATGCTCAAATATGACCAAGTGTTCCTCAAAACTTGGTTAGGGCCAACAGGCCCCCAACACTCACTTGTGACTCATCCCAAGTCAGTCAGATCTAGGCAACTTTTCCTCAAGGTCTCGATCTTGGCTCGAGATGCTTCGACTTGTCTCTGTGTTATTTCTTCTTGCTCAGGGAATTCCTGAACAACCTCTTCGTTGATAGGTCCTTCCAGTTGCTGCTCAACTGTAACAACTACTTTTTCTAGTAGTGTTCCTTGGCCTTCAATTTCTTCAAACAGTAGGTAGGTAACCTCCTGGCTCGGCTACAGTTTCTAGGTGACTTCCATCACTCTTTTTTGTGTGGTAAGAATGAGTTGCTGGGCAGTGTGTTGTTCCTGGTATATCTTCATCCTCTCGATGGGTGAAAAGAGATTGAGATGTGCCTATATTGTATTTGTGTGCTTCTTTGCTTCTTGTAGTTGGGACTCCAGTTTCTTCAACTCTGGGTCTTCAGATAGTTGTTCATATATCTGTGTGCTTCTACTACTTAATTGTTTACATTATGCAGCAAGTGTTTTAATGCTCTCGACGACACTCTGAGAATTCAATTCTCACTGGTCGCGCACTTCCTGTGGAGTCTGTGGTATGGTCTGAAGCTCTAATTCCATGACCCTTTGTTGAATTTACTGAATAACTTTAATGAAATTCATCACTTGGTGCTTTATGGGCTCTTCGGATTTTTTCTCTAAGCTGGTCACAGAACAAAATGCTTTGTTGACTACTTCTTCAATTCCTATCTTCTTTGCGAGCAACTGCTCTTTCTCTTTTTGGATATTCACTCTATCTTTTTCAAATTTTTCTTGGAGAGTATTCTTCTCTTGTTGCGTGGCTTGGCGTTGCTCAATAATTTCCTCCTATTCTTTCTTTAAGGCCTAGGTTGCCTGCACCTTTTCTTCCTGAGCATGTTGAAGGTGTACTTTGATTGCATCAACAATCTTGCAGAGATGAACTGATTCATCTCCCACTTCTGTTGTTCCTTCTGTAAGAGGTGCAATAGAGATCGCTTGGCTAGACTGGAGTGCTTGTTGTACTCCTTGGAGCACGAAATCAATTTGGCTATACATTTGTTCCTGCTTCGCCTCCTGCTTCTCTATTATTTCCTTTGAAGCATCATTGACCAATGAAACAATGAAATCAAAGTCATCCAACGTGAGGGAAGTTCGCATCTTGGTTATAGGGGTTCTGGTTTTCTTTCTAAAGGAATATTTCATAGGTGAGACCTTCCTTTTATTCGATGAGTCTTGTTTGTCCCTAGGTGGTGGTACTTCGAATTTCTATACCTTCTTCGTCATCACTTTTTTCATCTGTTGTAATGGAATCCATCCTTACAGATAGGCTGTCAACATCCTGGACTTATTCAGTCTTCTTCATCATCTTTTCTTTCTTCATCTTATTGGGCCAAGGTGTATCCTACGCAGTTCTGGTGATATCAATGTTGGACATTTATGATGGTTCTGCTGAAACAAGGAGGTTCACTGACCATTCCTTGGTGAACTCTTCCAGGTCTTCTTCTGTCAGCTTATAATAGGACTGAAGCTATTCCTGGTGCTCATCAGTGTGTGGGGTTAGGTATATAAAGTAGTGGTCCGCACTGAAATTTATCAGAAGTCGGAATCTCTGTAAAGTGTTCAGGGTTATGTGAGGTTCACTCCTTATGGATGTTTTCAATTGGTTATAATACACGTCGAAAATGACATTTGATTTCCATTGCTTACTCATGTCGTTCGAGTACCATAATGTACTGAACTTCGCGGCTAGTGGCTCAAAGGAGTCAAGGTCCGGGAAGGTTGCACCTTCTGATAGCTCCCATGCAACAAAAGTGATCAATATTAGGAGCCAGCTAAAATGGAATTCATTCCCCTGATTCAGGGATTCTTTGCAGTCAATCTCCAGTTGATTCACCAGGTACTTCACCTAGTTCATCTGAAGTCCCTCTATGCACTTTTCTGCAAGGTCAAATACAAAGACAAATACTTGTGTTGGTTGATTCTTGTGTACCAATTTCCCTACGATCAGTTGGCATGCGAGGCACATTGTGCCACTTTCAATAGAATCTACCTTGTAGCCTCTGGCGCCTTTCTTAACATTGCCATAGACTTCTTTGATCTTCTACACAAGAGCATGGTCTGCGGTCTTTCCAGGATAGTACTCATGGGGATCAGGGCCCTATATGCTAAGCCTAGTGATCCTATTTATTAGCACTGGATCAATAGTTAGGCGACGTTCTAACCACAGGTATCCTCCGTGGTAAATTTCTAGCAACAATTTTACACAAGCATTCACCTCTTGGTGCCTGCTGAAGTGAGGTATTTTCATAACGTTGAGCAAAGTAGACTGCACAAGGTTCATCGTCCATTGTTGAGGGATGAGCTTTGAATTATTTCCCTTAGTTATCGTCAAGTACTTATATAGGGAGAGCATGCTGTAAACTTTATGGTCCCCCAGGTTGAAGTCGCAAAACTTCAACGTTGTAACCTTGTCCTGATCTTCACGGTAGGTGCGTACTCCTTTCGGTAGATATGCAATGACCAGGGTGTATTCAAAATCTCTAGGGACACTATCCCTATTAATCTCATCGTTCATAGGGGGTATGTAAGCCAATAGGATGGATGGCACTAACTTGGCGTTGGCTATCTCGTCCTAATGATTAGTTCTCCTCTCGGTGCCGGCTCAAGATGTTCCTACTCAAGGAGTCGATGGGGAGGCTTGCACTTCTCTCGTTGATGATTCTTGGACTCTGGTGGACATTCTTATTTCCGATAGGTCTCTCTCATTCATTAAATAGAGAAGGACCTCTATGATGGATTCCTCAAGTGCAGTGAGCTCATCGGACATATGCACTCGGGAAAGATAATCAGGGTCACGATGATCTCAAAATAGTTCACTAGGATGAACAATTTGTTTGCAATGATCATTGTAGACAATCACTAGTTCTGCAGGCTTCGACTTTTCAGTTGGAAAAAGTGTTCTTCGAGCCTGATGTGATGAGCTAAACAAGAAATTTGTCAATGGTCTGCTTACAACGGGTATGAATCTTCCATGAATGTTGATCCATCTGTTATGGCGTGGTCCAACAGTCTCATTGTGATCCTTTAATTCTTTTCTATCCGTTCAGGGTGGAATTCGAATGGGTATATCGGTCCAACGGCTATATTGCTTCGCCACGACGAAGTGCCATATGTTACTATTCTGATATCCTGATGAAGCTCAATTCCTATGATTTTTGCTTCTGTGAAGTTTCCTCTGGAATCTTCTATAAATTTTTGATCTTGGCTCTCTTATTATTTAGCTTCCTAGCCTTCTTCCCAGTGAGCTTCATCTCGGTCATCCTTTTTCCATTCTGATTCTTATCTTATCTCGACATAGTCACTGCGTGATGCTGAGATTCTTTCTTCAGATCCAAGGGTAATACTTCTTCATCATATGGATTAGGTATTTCAGTCTTCTGTGGTTCCCTTAATGCTCTTATAGCTTCGACATCCAAATCCCTGGTTTCCAATAGCTTATATTTGTTCTCTTATTCTTCCATCAAGTAGGCAATCCTTCTAGTCATAAATTCCATGAGTTCTTTATTCTTCTGTTCTAGGGCTTCCTTTTCTTCTTTTCTCAGGATCTAGTCCTTTTCAATCCAGATCTTGCCTAACAAAGCTGGAAATGGGGCATGGTCCTCAACATTTTTAATAACTTTGAATTCTTCCTCTGTCAAAGCTCCATGGGTACTCATAGCTATCTAGGTAATCCTACCACATAGGGTTACCATTTTTCCTTTAAACAACCCTATTTTTCCTAGTGAAGGAACCATAGCAGGCCTTCCTAGGGTTTCCCAAGTACTTTCTGTCATAATTTTTATCTGTGTTCCCTCATCCAAAGCACAATCAATGTCGAAGTCTCCTATTCTTACTTCAATTTTCTCCTTTTCTTTGAAGATCTCTGACAAACTGGCATCTTTATGTTCATCCATGGTTTCTTTCATTTTCAGTAACATAATCTCTTATTCTTTTTGGGGTTCTTCTATAATCTTAGTCTCTTGATCTCCTTCAGAGTTTTTTTTCTCCATATTGAGCTTTTCAAGTCTAGCAATCATTCTAGGCAAATCCAGTACTTCATGGTCCATAGCCTTACAACAAAGAAAACTATGGTTTCTCCCAAGGCAGTCCTTAGCAAGATGTCCTGGTCTTCTGCAACTATAACAAAGAGATAATCCTCTTGTTCTCTTCAATGATCCCCAACTTTTCTTGTACTAGGTGCTAGGTTCATAATGGCTATCCTACAAAAATTTCTTTCTAGGATCCTGCATCCATTGGTTAGTCCAAAAATTCTTTCTATGCATAGGTATAACATATCTTTATTATTCTTATCGGATCTATTCATATCAAACGTTCTTTCATCTAACAATGCCCTAGTTTTCAAGCTAGGACAAAATCTATCAAACATACCTAAATCCATACTTTAGAAACAAAAATTTCCACTTCTTTTACTTCTACAKGGCACAAAGCTTCCAGATCTAAGAACTTTTAAGTATTCTTACCTTTATCAGAGCACAAAGATTACAGATCTTACATCGTTTTGTATATCTAACCCTTTCTTTTTCAKCACAGAGCTTTTCAKATCAAGTGGATCACTACGCACTAGGGCATAGATCCACACACAGAGCTTTCACAATTTCAGGATGGATCTTTGCACAAAGCTTCTTCTTCTCAGTTCCCAACAATCATAGTTTCAGGTCCTGACAACRGAACCATTTTTTGGCACAGGGGCAGACCCAGGGTTCAACGCTACAATAGCACACCAACAAAACCCTAACTACCGGCCCTTTAAGTAACACCTACGAAGAAGATGAAGTCTCACCCAAGGTAGAGGCAGGGGTGGTTGCAAGACTCAAGTGTTTGCAACCTTATTTGGGGCACATATCTGTGATTATAACACTTAGTAATCACTTAGCATAGACTATTCATCAATATTCACCCCTTATGATACTTCGTAGATAGCACAGAGCATCGCAGTATGTACTTAGATCTAAGATAATTTATCACTTAGCCACAACAAGATAGGTTAGATTCAACAGATCAAGCACTAAGAATCTTACATACAAGATCTAACATTCATTCATATCTCAGAAGCACAAAGCATAAATAGATCTATATAAACACATCAAATCACTTAGCAAAGGAAGAGACAAACACATTAGGTCGAGGCATAGAGCACAACACACAGATTTATCATGGTTCACCCCGACCCTGGGAATACATCCACAAAGTCTTCTTTTCTATTAGCTTCAATTAATCAGGTTACAGTGTAGAGCCATCCAAATCCCTCTTCACATAGGACATAATATCTGCACAGCTCACTAGATCCTTCTTCCTTGCGCTAAAAGAACAGAGCCTTCTACAATACCCTACTCTTAGCCTCTTACAGTATGCACAAAGCATTTACAATCATTACCAGCACTTAGCACAACTCGCAACTTTTTGATCACATATATCACACTCTACTACTCTTCTCTCTCTTACTTACTTCACCTATACATCTATTTAAACATTGATGCAGGAGCATCACCAACACATCAAGCGAGCCAGTGGGGAACGAAAGACAACTGGACAAGCCAGCACACATTTTTGAAAATGCTTTGGAGTTGTTGCGCGATCTTAAATGACTCATTTAAGAGTTGGCACACTTGTATATTGTAATGGACCTTGAGCCTTTAAGCTCTCATCCTTTAGGTAGATAGTCGGCATTTAATAGATTTAATGTAGTTAGATAGGAATTCAATTCTAGATTTGATAGCCTAGAGCCCGAGAGGGAAAATGGATATAGACACCCTCATTTTATCATTGTATTATCATTAAGCATTCAGGAAGAAGAAGAGAGCACACAGAGAATTGTATGAAGAACACCCATGTACAGACATTTGAATTAATAGAAGAAAGCCTTGATTCAAATTCATGGTTTGTGTTGTTTCTCTGTGTATTGATGTTATGCTCATGAATGTTTGCTTCCTGTTATACACTTGCTTTTATATGCTGTGTATGTGATTTCATGGTTGAATTGAATTCTGAAGGGGACAAGGAGTTAGTTCCAATTGTTTCTCTATTTTGAGCCAGAGAATTCCTGCAAGGAGTGCAGTTGAATTTGTCCACAAGGAGTGCATTGACAGAGGGCTTCAGATAGAGATAACTTTTGTTCTAAGTTCCCAGAAGGTGCAGTGGATTACAGGAGCCGTGCAAGGAGTGCGCAGTCCAAGTTAAGACTCAGAGTTGAAATTCTGAGCAAAGGGAATTAAGACTGCTGCTGCAGGTGTGCGCAGAGTCGAAGCTTCAAGACTTAGACGTTGTTGAAGATTTGCCGCAAGGAGTGCGTGCAAGAATTTCCTGAAGGGACTCGAAAGTTGTGAGAAAGGCTCAGGAAGGATAGGCCTTCGACTTTGTCGAAGGACGATATAGGCAAAGTTGTGTCTAGAAGGCTTGCAAGAAGCATCGTAGATTTGTGAGCAAGTGGAAGAGTTCTGTAGAAGAACACTTCGTCACTTCGTGGATTGCACAAGGGAGAAACGGACGGTCGGAATTCTCCGAGGAGAATTCGCGAATCACCATGAGTCGTTGGATCTTGTGGATGTGTAGAGGGGGATACAGTGGTGTATTTCCGAAAGGTTTAAGCTCAAGATAGATAGAGCCGTTGATCCAAGCCAGCTAGGGCCGTTGGATTATTTCGCAAAATCGCCTATCGGGATTTCATGAGTTGAGACTCCAAATCATTGCAGCGGAAGTCGCGATATTGCGATACGCGACATCCTGATGGTTGAAGGAGAGTGTGGGCCATAGCGAAGTCAGTGAGTGGAGGACAAGTGGCATAAGTCATCGGGATCTCACTACGAGAAGTCCCGAAACTTGGGCATTAGGATTCGCGATCCCGCGAAGTCCGAAGTCCCGATGGGGAGACGTGACCATGGGAAAGTCAACTCGCGAGCATATCTGAATTTCGGCACATAGGGACTCGGGAGTTGGAGAACCGAGTGTTCGGTGTCGTGAATAGCGAAGTCGTGATAGAGCCGAAGTCCCGATAGAGGAAAGAGGAAGTCAGCGTTGATTGATACATCGGGTTTTGGAGATTTGAGAGCCCCATGATCAACAGAGAACTTGCGAAGCCGCGAGTTACGATCCTCCGATAAATCAAGGAAGGGGGATCGTGCAGGAGAAGAGAATCTGTGGGTAGATATTTCCCGATAGGGAAATAGAAGAGCCTTGGAGTTCTTCGGGC
>SNQJ01S0096364.1:21564-35594 GCA_010110895.2 Picea sitchensis | reverse complement strand
CCACGGGCGCATGTTGCCCGAGACCTTGGATAAGTGGGTTTTAACCCACCCTTTGATTTCCTACCCCCGCTAGCAAGAAATATCGCTAACACATGTACTGCATGAATGTTGGACATTCATTCTTGTGGTGTCCTTCTATCCTACATGTGGTACACCAAACGAATTCTCATTTGTCCTTGATTTTGTTCTGGTTTAGATGGAACGTTATGTTCTTCAAATTCTCCTTCAGTTATTCGATGTCTGGATCTATCTGTTGATATTGGTTTTCTTCCAGTTGCAGGGATGCCTACAAAGCCTCTGCCTATGTCTGAAACTTTTGTTGTCGTAATGGTTATTTCAAGTGTGGTAGTAGTGAATTGATGAACAGGTGTCTATGTTGCATATCGGTCATGAGATATTTCAACTTTCCTTTCAATCACTTGAATCTCTGGTCAATGTCCCATATGGATTCTCCTGGTTTCTATCTGATTTCTATCATCTCGTTCATGTACTGATCTTCTGAACTTGGCTTCTGGAACTCATTTATCAGCAAATTTTTTATGTCTACAATCATTCCGGTTGTCCATAGTGGATTGTTTTTAGCTAAACTCATATACAAATCCAGTGTGTGATCCCTTAGAGTAATCACTAGTTGTGCCAATTTGGTATCTTTGTCTGTGATCTTTTTTTCTTCCCAAATCTTCTCACAGATAAACAAAGGTTTTTCTGAGACCTACGGTGCTTCTCCTTTGAATTCTGGTAACCTAATGGTGGGATTGTGTCTTTCCATCCTAAACTTTGAACTAATTCCTCTGCGCAGTGTGGATAATTGACTATTGTTACCTGAACTAGCTCCTTCAGTTCTTGTTCCTTGTGTAGATGTACTTAATGTTGTCTTTCTTCCTCCGAAATGCGGTTGTCTAAACGGCGGTGTTCTCTTTGGTGTATTAGTCTCACATGGGTTTATGGGTTCCACTCTGACATTCATATGGATAGGATTTTTTCCTTCTCTTCCTTCTCTTCGACCTCTTGTCTTCCTCTCATATGTTGCGCACAGTATTTCCTCAATCTGCTCCATAGCCCAAAGATCCTCTACCTTTTCTTCATCACTTGCCAAGTCGTCCCTCGTAGCTATGGCTCTCTTCTTGGTGTTTACCTTGTATTGGTAGGGTACTCCAATATGTGTATTTACAGTTGTCGTCGTGATCCGCTTGATCTGGTTGTCTTCCACCATGATTGGGTCCAAGGGTTACTCCTTCTTTCCCTTATTCTTTCCTCCTTCCATTTCTCCCCTTTATGTCAATGCTTCCCCCCTTCTCCCATGCATGCATGGAAGTTTAGTTGTATGACTCCATTGTCATTACACCTTTTTTTTATAGCAGTATCTTAATAGAAGTATACAGTGATCTAATATACCTTCCTCGAGGCCCACGTATTGTAATGTCCCCAAGGCCAAGCCCTGTTGTAAATCATGTCTATGAAGTATAAAGCTTGCATTATGAATAGTAATTATGTTTTATAGGCTGGTGAGCCAAGTTTATATAAGTTGGTGGGCGTATGTGTTATTAGTCTGGAGAGACTAATTGTTAAGGTCGGGAGCCTGCTTTTGTATATGTAATTATGCAGAACATTAATAAAAATATAAACACCACTGTGTGCAAACTGACCATGATGAATGAGTGATGGGGGACTAAGCTTCAACAGAGTGGCTAAGGGATTGGGGGGGCTGGAAGGTTGGAAAGAGAGGCTAAGTATTGAGCCTAGGGGCTTAATTCCTTGGGAATAATATTTTAATATTATTCCAAAAGCCATGTAAATGTCATGTTTTATCCTAAGTTATTTGGAAGGACGAGTGACTTCCAAATGGGAAGGAACGAGCTTCATGGGTGACAAGTGTCAATCCAAGCACATGCAGTTAAAACTATTGAGTTGAGCCATGATGGGGGTTCCTCCTCCCATTCTCCATCCTCCGTCTAAACTCGCGGGTGTCTAGGATCGACCTTTGTTTCGGTGTTTGTTATAGGGAATCCTTACCTGAACCGTTAAGTCTCTGCATGGGATCTTTGTACACCCTCACGCATCCCTGAAACCTAAGCCATGAGTCTATCCTGTATTGTTGGTTGGGGAAAACCGAATGTCTCGTAATTGTTGAGCCTTGTTATGTTGTAGCATCTATCTGTCACTAGTTTTGGGAAGCCTGTGTCTGTGTTTCCAGTGGACTATTGTGGTCGCACAGTGCTTGACTGATGTGGCTTGCGAACCATTTTATGTTCGTGTGGAGCCTTGTGGATGCCCGTTTTCTGTTGTGGTCGTCATCCTGGTGTCAACCGAGTTCTTGATGTTCTTGCAATTTCCCTCAACCGGTTGGAATTGAGTTGAAGGGTGTGCAAAAGAAGCAGGTTGCCAGGCCCATGGTAGAAGAAGTAGGTTGTCAGGCCTATGAGCAACTCCCTCCAGATGAGAGAGTCTACTGGGAAGTGGTTTTCTCGCAGAGAGATTCCAGCACCGGCTACGGAGCTCTAAGACTTCTTGATCCGGCCTGTTACCGAGACCCAGAGAGGGAGGTGAAGCACTGATGGACTGTGCTTGTGAAGTTGTATACTCCTGGGTGGAACAGCATGTGGGGAATGAGAGTCCATGATTAGTGGGCGTAAGAAGGCATCTTGTGAAGAATCCTTCCAGTTATTCTGTGGAGTTTTCCCGTAACCTCAGCCTACACTAGGATTCCTTGCCTTGGGTGGAGCTTAGTCCCAGCTCAGGGGTGACCCACTGCTGAGAGTGATGAGCAGCGTGGTCTAAGGCTGGGAGGTTTGTGGAAGGCCTGCATGTGGTTGGTGGAATTACCATAGTTTCAAATATAAGTATTAGCTTATGCTTAATATTATGTTTTGCATGCCTGTGATGCTTATATGTATCATGTATTCTATTGTGCATAATAATTATTGTTAATGATAGGGATTATTTATGTTAGCAGTAATATTGTGCTTACTCTGAGTTAAATGTGTTTAATATGACTTAAATGCATGTTATTAATTAAGTATGAGAATGATGTTGTTCCGCACAGTAGTGTTTGCCCGGCCGATTGGGACATAACGACTGGGGGGCGGTGTTACAGTATGGTATCAGAGCCTAGTTTCAACGTTGAGCTTGGATGGGCCGGATGAGTGGTCTTTGGACCGAGGTTTTAAGAATAAATTGTGTTCAGAGGACTAATTTCAGACCTCGAAATGTTTCTAAGTGTCAACGGACTACTTGACCATGTTACAAAGCTCAGGAGGTGTAGCAGTATTATAAAACTACAGCCGGTGTGGTATATGGCCACAGGGAGAGAGGGAACTCCACACCAGAAGTGTTGGATCAAGTAGATGAAGGTTCAGAAGGAGGGTACCAATTAATTGGCTAGAAGTCCTTGAGAAGCAGAGTTGGACGGTCAGAATTCTCTATGGAGAACTCGTGAAATAGCAAGGGTCGTAAGATGGCCAGAAGTTGCAAGGTGGTTAGTGGATGGAGAAACTCACCATCCTAGGATCCATAATAAATGTGGGTCATTGATCGTGGTTGGTTTGAACCATTGGATCATTTCATGAATTCAGGGATCGTGAACTTGGAGCGCAGGCCAAATTCTTGGTCACACCAAGTTCTGAATCGCGAAAGGGATTAACAAGGGTAGAATCGGACGGTGGAGTGCTTTTAGGAAGAAGTGTCGAAATATCGTGAGCCGTCGGATCCAGCCAACTAGCGAGGAATTTAGGGATAAAGATATTTGATATGTGTAAGCATAGGAGAGATATGGACCATCGGATCAGGGGAGGCTCATAGTCGTTGATCTCATACATGTATCTCCATATCGGAATTCGGGGATTGAAGCGATAAGAGATTTGGATTCGTTGCATCGTGAACTCCCAGTTCATGAAACTCCAAAAATATCTGGACCATTAGATTCAAATCATCGAGGATCGTTGTATCTCGTACAATAACTTGTGTATCAGAATTCGGGGATTGAAGTGACAAGAGGTTGGAGTCGCTGCATCATGAACTCCTGGTTACCGAAAACCTAAAATCCTGAAATCCTGAAACGATCTACATCATAGATTGTAGGAGAGGAACTTGATCATTGGATCAAGTAGATGAATAGACTGTAATTTCAAAATTTCAGCAAACAGAAGTTTGAGATGTGTAGATGCACAAACTCCTAATGCCTGAAACTCCGAAATGAAAAGTGAAGGTAGTGGGGCCCCTTGACGTCCCTGGGAGTGAGGTGGACCTTTTTAAGGACACCATGTGTCACTACCTTGGTGGGCGATAGCTGTGCTGTGGGACCGAAGGGTAAGGAAATCAAATTTTCAGAAGTTGGGAGTTGGAGAGGGAAGAGAGTGCGAGAACCTCCGAGACCAAAACCCCGAAACCCCAAAATCCTGAAACCACGAAGCCCTGAAATCATGAAACCCGAAGTTTCATTTGGAAAGCCTTGTAGCACCTAGCAGTTTATCATTTGATCATGGCCCATGGACGCATGAGTTGGGGACTAAGAAAATGGGGGATATCACCATAAATTGTAGAGCCAAACAGAGCTCAGAAAATTCGTGGAATCAAAATGTTTTCTTATTTGCGTTGGTTTATGAATGTTGTAGTTTTATTAAGGGTTTAAGGCCTGAAAAACTTTGGTTGACTGCATGTTGTGTGTCCAGAGTTCAATGAGTGTCAAGACAGTCGTGAATCGACGCTGAGTATAGAAATGGAAGAGGTGTCGATTGCCTCCAATTCAGATAATGAAAGAGAAGGAAGGGATTTCAACTTGGGAGTCGAAGGATCAAAATCCAATGGGCACGGAAGACAATTGGATAAGGAAGTACATATGATGAAAATCATTGAAAGATTGCAGAAATATGCCCAGGCTCGCGAAGATGATAGCCGAAAGCTCATGAAAGTCAGGGATAGGCAGGGTCAATTCAACTTAAGGATGTTGAAGAGTCTAGAAATAATAGAAAAGAAATTGGAAAAGGAGAGTGACTCAAGAAATATAGAGAGGCACAGGACCCCTGAGAGGAAAATAAGATCAAGGAGTGTCAGCAAACATCGTCATCACTCCCCAAAGCATTCCAATAGGGAAGCACACAGTAGTTCAAGCCCATCTCCTCCAGAAATCACCGAAGATCTGGAGTGGATGAATTGAAAAGGGAGATGAATAAGATTAAGCCTCATATGTTTGATGGAGAACATAAGAAGGAGGAAGATGTCGAAACATGGTTTCTTGGCATGAGGAAATATTTCCAACTGCAGAATTATTCCTCTCATGCAGAAGGAAGAATTGTGATGTATCAACTAAAAGGAAAAGCATCCATGTGGTGGGATCAGCTTGTGCAGGTGCAGCACGTTAGAGAGAAAGATATCACATGGAAGGAATTCAAGGGGTATTTCGAGAGGAAATACTTAACTAAAAGATATTATGATAGAAAGATGAAAGAGTTCTTTGAACTCAAGATGGACAACAAGACCATTGATGAGTATGAACGAAAGTTTTTGGAATTACTAAAGTATGTTTCGTTCATCAAAGATGAGTCTGTCAAGATTCAGAGGTACCTGAGTGGATTACCGCCTCTTATTGGGGATAAGATTCAGTATGATGATCCTAAGACTATGGAAGAAACAATAAGAAGAGTGAAATGCTTATATGAACAACAAAGAGAAAATCCTACCTTTCGGAAGGTTTGGTTTGACCAGAAGAATTTTAAGAAAGAACAGAGGCAGAAGGGAAACAAACCTCCCTTCTTCAGAAATATTCCTCAAGGACATCCATCATTTAGAGAGCCGAGAATGGCTGAAGTGGGAGAACAAAGGCTGAGATAGATGCCTATTTAGTGTTGGGGCTGTAAAGAGAACCACAAGTACAAAGATTTTCCCCATAAAAATGGCAAAGAAAGAGTTGTCCATAATGTTCAACAAGTTGAAACAGTGGATGACATGGGCAGTAGAATGCCAAGGATATATACAGCCCTGGACAACAAGCATGTTGAATTTCAGTCGCACATGATTGAAGTAGAAGGTATGATCAAAAACCAACCATTTACTATTTTAGTTGATTCAGGGGCTAGCCATAGTTATATAGACCCTAGAGTGGTAGAAAGTTTGCATTTGATAAGAAGACAATATGAAAAGTCTTGGGTAGTGCAGCTAGTTACAGGAACCAAGAGGAAAGTCGTGGAGTTAGTCAAGTCCTGTCCTGTAGACATGAATGGACTGAGCATGAAGGCTAATTTGAATATTCTGCCTTTAGGCTCTTATGATTGTTTAATTGGGATGGACTGGTTGGACCAGCACCATGCCCTCCTGGACTGTCGTAACAAGGAATTTACATGCTTGGATGAGGAGGGGAATTGGAAAATAGTCCAAGGAATTCCTAGAGTTGTTACTATTAGAGAAATCTCAGCAATGTAG
Source organism: Picea sitchensis (assembly GCA_010110895.2). Taxonomy (NCBI): domain Eukaryota; kingdom Viridiplantae; phylum Streptophyta; class Pinopsida; order Pinales; family Pinaceae; genus Picea; species Picea sitchensis. Next base: position 29,180 of record SNQJ01S0096364.1, on the reverse strand, counting down.
TTGAAGAAGTGCTATAGAAAAGGCTGTCAATTGTTTGCAGCCCCTGTGGAGGAAGCATCTAGAGATGAAGTCTCAAATATTGGAGACCATGCGGTACTAATAGAGTTTGAAGATGTATTTCAGGAGGTACCCAGACTACCTCCGAAGAGAGATATCGATTTCTCTATAAATTTGATGCCTGAAGCATCTCCAGTGTCGAAAGATCCTTATAGAATGAGTACGCCAGAGCTGAAAGAGTTGCAATTGCAGCTTGAAGAGCTTATAAAGAAGGGGTACATTCACCCAAGCGTGTCACCTTGGGGTGCCTTGGTCCTATTCATGAAGAAGAAGGACAGGACGTTGAGGTTGTGCATTGATTTTAGACAGTTGAACAAAGTAACTGTCAAGAATAAGTATCCTATGTTGAGGATCGACGATCTTTTCGATTAGTTGAAAGGTGCAAAAGTATTTTCGAAGATACATCTCAGATCAGGATATCACCAAGTAAGAATAAAGGATGAAGACATCAGCAAGACCGCCTTTAGAACAAGGTATGGTCATTACGAGTTCACAGTGGTACTGTTTGGACTGTCGAACGCACCTGTTGTTTTATGTGCTTGATGAATGGTGTATTCAGGGACTATCTAGACAAGTTTGTCATAGTCTTCCTGGATGACATTTTGGTGTAGTCCAAGTCAGAGGAAGAGCATGAAAAACACCTGAGGATGGTGCTGCAAGTGTTGAGAGAACACCAGTTGTATGCCAAGTTGAGAAAATGCTCGTTTTATCAAAGGCGGATCCATTACTTGGGGCACATTATTTTAGAAGAAAGGATTGTCGTGGATCCTGAGAAGGTTGAGGCCATCAGAGAATGATCAGTGCCAAGGAATGTGGTGGAATTTAGATCCTTTATGGGTCTAGCGGGCTATTACAGAAGGTTTATCGCAGGGTTCTCAAAGATAGCTCACCCTATCACTTCCTTGCAAAGGAAGGAGAAAAAGTTTCAGTGGACTGAAGAGTGTGAGAAAAGTTTCCATCGATTGAAGTAGCTGTTAACCAGTGCTCCAATCTTGAGGATTGTAGATCCAAATGTGGATTTTGTGGTGTGCACAGATGCACGTGAAGAAGGGTTGGGAGGAGTTCTCAGTCATAATGGATTTGTAATCTGTTATGAGTCCACGAAGCTGAAAGAGCACGAAAAGAATTATGCCACTCACGATTTGGAGTTGGCAGCAATCGTTCACGCTCTGAGGAAATGGAGGCATTACCTCATGGGAAGGAGGTTTTAACTCAGAACATACCATAATGGTCTGAAATATTTGTTTGATCAGCCAACCTTAAACGCTAGACAAAGTAGGTGGCTGGAATTTCTATGTGAGTACGACTTTAAGATCAATCATATCAAAGGAAACGAGAATAAAGTGGTTGATGCACTCAGTAGGAGGGTGCATGAATTACATGCTACAACCATTAGCATGTATTGGACTGATATTAAAAGCAGAATTCTGGAAGCTACAAATGTAGATCTGCAGTACAAAGAATTGGTAGCCAAGATACAGTAGGGTAATATGCCACAGAAGATGGAAATTTATAAATTGGAAACAGATGGAATATTGTTGTACAAGAACAGAATTTTTGTACCCAATGTCCAGTGCTTGAAACAGATGATTTTGCAGGAGATGCATGATGTGCCTTATGCAGGGCACCCTGTATATTAGAAAATAGTAGCAGCGGTCAAGAGCCATTACTTTTGGTCGAGTATGAAGAGAGAGATCATTGAATACATCGCTAGATGTCTGGAGTGCCAGAAAGTTAAAGCTGAGCATAGGCACCCAACAGGGTTGTTGCAACCTTTACCCATTCCTGAGTGGAAGTGGGAAATAGTGACAATGGATTTTATTACAGGATTGCCTAGAACAGCCAAGCTGCATGATTCGATCATGGTGGTGGTGGACAAGCTTACAAAAGCTACCCATTTTATTCCACTGAAAACTACTCACAAGGCAGCAGATGTTGTTGATATTTTCGTGAAGAAAGTGGCACGATTGCACGGAATTCCTAAAACGATTGTGTCTAAAAGAGACCCAAAATTCACCTCGAACTTATGGAAAGGATTGTTCAAAGGATTCGGAACGAATCTGAACTTTAGTACAGCTTATCATCCTGAGTCTGATGGATATACCAAGAGGGTGAACAGAGTAATAGAAGACATACTGAGAATGTATGTGATGGACAAACCATCAAGATGGAAAGACTACCTGCACTTGGTAGAATTCACCTACAACAATGGGTATCATGCATCGTTGAAGATGAGCCCATTTGAAGCACTTTATGGAAGAAAGTGCAATATTCTAGTGAGCTGTGATAATCCAGCTGATAGAATAGTAGTTGGGCCAGAGTTGCTCAAGGAGATGGAGGACCAAATGATAAAAATTAAGCAGAATTTGAAAGCTGCCCAGGATAGGCAAAAAGGTTATGCTAATAAGAATAGAACCCACAGAGAGTTCAAAGTGGGTGATCATGTTTTCTTGAAAGTGAAATCTAACAGGAGTTTCCTGGAGCTGGGAAGTTGCGCCAAGTTGGCAGTCGGATTTTGTGGGCCATTTGAAATCTTGGAAAGGATTGGGCCAGCTGCATATATGCTTGTGTTACCTGCATCCATGACTATACATAATGTGTTTCATGTTTCATTGCTTAATAAATATATACCAGATGCTAATCATGTTATTGATTGGAATGTGATTCAGGTGGAACAAGAAGGTGTCCTACAAGTGCATCTTGTGCGCATATTGGACAGGAAAAACAAACAGCTCCGAAATCGAGCTATAGGGCTTGTAAAGGTCCAGTGGACCTGGTATAGTCCTGAGGACGTGACATGGGAGCATGAAGATGCAATGTAAAGTTGATACCTTGTAAAGTTGCACTGAGGACAGTGCAACTTTGCCTCTAAAAAAAAAAATCTTGCAGATGCAGTGTAAAGTTGCACTGAGGACAGTGAAAAAATAAGGGGAGGGGAGGGGATTGTAATGTCCCCAAGGCCGAGCCATGTTGTAAATCATGTCTATGAAGTATAAATCTTGCATCATGAATAGTAATTATGTTTTATAGGCTGGTGAGACAAGTTTATATAAGTTGGTGGGCTTATGTGTTATTAGGCCGGAGAGCCTAAGTGTTAAGGTCGGGAGCCTGCTTTTGTATATGTAATCATGCAGAACATTAATAAAAATATAAACACTGATGCATGCAGACCGACCATGATGAATGAGTGATGGGGGAATAAGCTTCCACAGAGTGGGTAAGGGATTGGGGGGCTGGAAGGTTGGAAAGAGAGGCTAAGTATTGAGCCTAGGGGCTTAAGCCCTTGGGAATAATATTTTAATATTATTCCAAAAGCCATGTAAATGTGATGTTTTATCCTAAGTTATTTTGAAGGATGAGTGACTTCCAAATGGGAAGGAACGAGCTTCATGGGTGACAAGTGTCAATCGAAGCGCATGTAGTTAAAACTGTTGAGTTGAGTCATGATGGGGGTTCCTCCTCCCATTCTCCATCCTCCGTCTGAACTCGCAGGTGTCCAGGATCGACCTATGTTTCTATGTTTGTTCTAGGGAATCCTTACCTAAATTTTTAAGTCTCTACGTGGGATCTCTGTACACCCTGACGCATCCCTGAAACCTGAGCCATGAGTCTGTACTGTATTGTTGGTTGGGGAAAACCGAATGTCCCGTAATTGCTGAGCCTTGTTATGTTGTAGCATCTGTCCTATCACCAGTTTTGGGAAGTAGGTATATGTGTTTCCATTGGACTATTGTGGTCGCGCAGTGCTTGATTGTGTGTGGCTTGCGGACCATTGTATGTTCGTGTGGAGCCTCGTGGATGCTCGTTTTATTTTTTGGTCATCATCCTAGTGTCAACTGAGTGCTTGATGTTGTTGCGGTTTCCCTCACCCAGTTGGAATTGAGTCGAAGGGTGTGCTAAATAAGTAGGTTGTCAAGCCTATGGTAGAAGAAGAAGGTTGTCGGGCCTATGAGAAACTCCCTCCAGGTGAGAGAGTCTGTTGGGAAGTGGTTTTCTCCTAGAGAGAGTCCAGCACCAGCTACGGAGCTCTAAGACTTCCTGATCCAGCCTGTTGCCAATACCCAGAGAGGGAGGTGAAGAATTGATGGATTGTGCTTGTGAAGGTGTATACTCTCGGGTGGAACAAGCATGTGGGGAATGAGAGTCCGTGAGTAGTGGGCGCAAGAAGGAATCCTAGGAAGAATCCTTCTGGTTATTCTGTGCAGTTTTCCCTGTAACCTCATCCTAGACTAGGATTCCTTGCCTTGGGTGGAGCTTAGTATTTGCTCGGGGGTGACCCACTGCTGAGAGTGATGAGCAGCATGGTCTAAGGCTGGGAGGTTCATGGAAGGCCTGCACATGGTTGGTGGAATTACCACGGTTTCAAAGATAAGTATTAGCTTATGCTTAATATTATGTTTTGCATGCTTGTGATGCTTATATGTATCATGTATTATGTTGTGCATATGAATTATTGTTAATGAAAGGGATTATTTATGTTAGCAGTAATATTGTGCTTACTCTGAGTTAAATGTGTTTAATATGACTTAAATGCATGTTATTAATTAAGTATGAGAATGATGTTGTTCCGCACAGTAGCGTTTGCCCGGCCGATTGGGACATAACGACTGGGGGGGGCGTTACACGTATAAACTCTCGCTCTGTTGCATTTTACGACTTCATTGTATCTACTACAAAATCTGTTATAAATCCTTCTACAATACTGTCGAGCCAAAAATCTACTGCGCAGGTGAATTTGTTGTTCACCTGTTGTAACTTCTCAATCTGTACTGAGGTCCATTCTCACTATTGGATCCAGTTCATTGTGTGGTTATCTTTCAACCTTAGTATCCACTACTGCAATAAGTGTGGAAAATCACAAAAAAAGACTTCATGCAAATCAGTAAACACGTATTTAGTGCTTTCGATCTCTTCTTTTGTGGGATTCCACAGTCTCAACATCCCCTTCTAGCGGCTCATTCTTTTGTCCTTTTCTTCATCTGCTTCAGTATTCTCTTGACCCACCTTCCGCAAATATTACGTACATTTTAATCAGATCTTCAACAAGTCCCATATACTCAATCATCTATTGTTCCATCCAACAGCAATGGAACCATTTGTTGGTTAATATTCTTCTTTGAGTTTATATATTTATCTTAAGTGACCTAGGGTTCATGTCTATTAGGGGTTCCAACAAAGCATCTAAAACTATTGACCCTCCTGGTAAGTCAGAAGGAAACGCAGCGCAAAAAGTGCAATGCGCAGTCTCACCCAAGATAGTCTTAATGGGTGGCTACAATACTCATGTGTTTGCAGCCCAGGATTGAGTGGGGATCTGGGAAATGTACGTTGAGAGTTCTATTTTACTTGTTAATGAAATAAATTGTCATTCACAATCATGTATGCAATATAATCAACTCATTTGTTTAGTAAAGAAACAGTTATTGAAGACAGTAAAGAAACACATGCATTCAATCACATAACACAGGTTTTACCGTGGTTCACCTCCCCTGGGCTAGGTCCACAAAGATCTGGCTCTTAGCTCTTCTATTATGGTAGTTCCAGAACTATAGCGTCGCGCTCTTTACAGCTCTTCTCAGTCGGGTTGAGATCTATTATGAGGTGGACTAGATCGCACTAGGATCCTCAGCCTGCAATCTAACCCTCAATATCTACCCTCCTTACTCCTCTCCATCTCAACATCTTACCAAATTAGGTCTTATAGAAAATTATTACATCTCATCCTCTCCTCTATGAGACCTAGGTATCTATATCTATACGTTTATGGCTCTCCATCCATTACAATGTATTGCAAAAAACGTTAACCCTAACATCATTAGGTCTTCCATACATGTGTGTGTGTTGCTCTTCCTTCCAGATGTTGTTTTCCTCATGCGTGCCTTCTTTCCCACAATAACCTTTCTTTCTTCTTTGGCCTACTTCAAACAGTGAGTGTCATAGTTTTCCTAGTAACTAACCAACCTTTGGGTACGGTTTGCAATAGGGGATCCCTTGAGGGGTTATCGTACCATTCTCAACCATACATACCATTTTCTTCTCATTCCATTCCCATCATATTTCCTTCTTTTATTCCCTTTGACTTTAGTGACCCAAGAATGGCATGTGCCTCATTTCATAGGAAGAATGGGTTGAAGGCCTAGAGGGATTGTTGTTGGATAAAAAGAGAAAATCCTAGATATTAACCTTCCATATGCTTCACCTAGGGATCCCCGAGAAAGCAATGAAACGATTCTCTGTAAGAAAAGGGGGACCTACAAAATTGAATGATAATGAATGCTTAGCGGATTAGTTGGAGGATGGGAGGTCTCATCATAAGCCAGTCTATCATGATCATGGGTATTTAGTGGTATGAAATTACCATCATCTAGTCACCAATCCAAGTTAGTGGCTCTCAGTTGCACAACTGAGAGAAAGGCGGTCTCATCATGATCCAGCCTTCTCATTTCCGCGAGGTATTTGTGAATGAAATTGTCATTATCTGGACAGCACGCCAGGATAGTGGCCTTCAACCTGTTCCTTAAAACATGAAAGAAATAATGAATGGCAAGAATATGGGGTTGGAAAAATTGCATCACAAACGAAGGTGCCACACACCATCTACAAAGGCACCCATAAATGAGATAATATGAGCCCTTGCATGTCATGAAATGCATCGGCCTATGAAGTCTAAACCCCTTCCACCTCATCATCAACTACATAACCTTGAAATTCCATACTTGGGAGCATCCCCTACTTGAGGGTCTCGATCTACCCAATAGGATCTTTATGGCACCCCTCCCATACTTAAACTTGGTCAATTGTATAGGGTTTTGAGCTTTTGTTTAATTTGATGAGGTATTTTTGATGCACATGTTTAGGTGCCTTACTTATTATATGTAGTTTACACTTTTCATGATATCTTTGAATTTATATCTTTGGAGGGCATACCCTTTTTTTCTGTGGTACTTGGTGGCCAGTTTTGGGAGAAAAAGCCTAGCTTGGGCTTCCATGGGGCAAGGATCCCACAGGTTGGATGTGGTAGGCCCACAAATTGGATCACATAGAGATGCCTTTGCAAGATTACTTGACATCATGGAGGATCTTATCCATCCCCTAGTGCCCAAATGATTTTCCTAGGAGAGGAAAAATGTCATTTTTTGAGGGTTGACGTCATGCTTGAGGGGGTTTGATGGTGATGGAGTGATTTCACATTGACACTTGGCATATTTTCACTGGATGAGGCATGGAGAAGGCTTAGTACATGATGAGGAAGCTCAAATAGCCCCAACTACTTCCACATCTTCTCCAACAAGTTGCTCAAGTGCCAAAACATCCCCTAAAGGGGTGATGTCATCTTACTTTAGGATATTCTTTTGTGCAAAAGTGAATTTTAAGATGAATTGTTTAATATTATTTTGATGCAAAGGTGTTATCGGACTAATCGGTAGGTATGGACACTAACAGATCTCCCTAGATCCACCTAGATCTAGAACAAAACACACCAGAACATGACGCTTTCCTTAAGTTTTAGATATTGAATTTACTAACTAAAGAGGGATGGGTGACATACCATTTAAATG
>SNQJ01S0096363.1:25017-37735 GCA_010110895.2 Picea sitchensis | reverse complement strand
TGGGCGTAGCCCTAGGGAGAGGGTGAACCACGTATATCTTGTTGTTATGTGTGATTGATGTTGTATTCTTTGCTTTCTATCATTCGGTTATTGCATTATTGTGCTATATATGAGACATAACTGTGCGAGGTAGGCTTAAGTTGTTAAAGAATAATTAGCTTTGTGTGTTGTTTCCTTAGATCCACTTTTCATTTCCCCTGGTTGTGGACACATGTGTCATGAAACCCCCTATTCTTACTTCCGGTGAGACTGCATCTACTCCGCAGGTGTTTTCGAAAGGGCCAGTAGTTAAGTCTTGTTGGCATTGAACCCTGGGTCTACCCCTTTGCCAACAAATGGTTCCGTTGTCGGGACCGGGATCTTCTTGAGGGAATTTCAAGGTGGTTTCCATCAAAGACAAAGATTCATAAGTGGATAGAAGAACAAGAAAAGGACTTCGTTGAAGCCCAGAACAAGAACCCTAATCCTAGCACAGAAGATTCGTTGGGAAGGTACATCTTCACCAACATACACGAGATTTTCTTTGGAGGAATTCATAAAGAGCTATACGAGTGGTTAGCCAGATTAGCATATGCCTCGTTTGAGATCAGATCTAGACCACCTGTGGTTTGGACGTCGGCGTTGATCAAGAAGGTCAAGAGATTTGATAACGTCATGTCAAGAGCAGTAGATCATTGGTTTGATAGCACCATTGGAGGGTACATTACCAAGTTTTCTATTGACATAGCTGAGTCATATAGCCAAGCAAAGACGTATTTCTTTAAAGGACCTAGAGGAAAATTTTTACACTTTTTGAAGTTGAAGATCAAGATGCTATTACATGAGAAGAACATCTTGAAGATACAGTAACCGGTCGGATTGAAAATATAGTGTTCAAGAACTCAGACAGCGACAGCGACACATAGGTTGGACATACGCGGAGTGGGAGAACCTTCAAAGAGGTTCCTCTGGTGAACCTCTTTGAGCAGATTCACGAGCCACTGGCACAGGACGAAGGGTTCTATAGTGGAGAAGAAAAAGATTTATTGAACGAGGAACATTCAGAGTCATCTAGGGCAGAGGAAGGGAAGACTAAAGAACCTCGCTGAAATATCCTTGATCCTGCTGATCATAATATTTGCTACTGATCTAATGTTCTATCTCGCAGATCTGATACACTGGGGGTTTTTATATGTGTTTCAGTTGTATGTTCGAGATCTTGATGGTTATTGCATGTGCATGTTGGTTATTGCATGTGCATGTGGATTATTACATTTGCATGTTGTGTGTCTATGGTTTAAACAACATATAAAGGGCGCAGGCAGAAGTAAAGAACATCAACTGCCCAATAACATGTATTATACGACTCAAGCATGGAAATACAATAACATACTGGAAATATAGAGTATAATCGTCAGCTAGATCTCATGGATCATCACTGGAATACAAATAAATAGCATAAAAATACTCTTGATCAGAAGATGAATGCAGATCGGATGCATGCACGGATAGATCGGAAAAAACATGTGATTTTGTGAAATACGATAATCGTTTCCAGCTGGAAAACTCGACCGGAAGAATAGACCGTCGGAATGAACTGGAAACTGCTCCAATAAAAGCGCCCTAGCCTCTAGACTGAAATGAATGAGCGTCGAATATCAGATTTGGTCTCTGAGGCACTGGATCTGGACCCCTGGGGGGTTGGCGCACCTCCTGGGACACTGGATGTGCCCCAAATTATTCCACCAATGGAATCTGCTACTATAGCACTTGAAACTATCGTCTCGCCAAATGCGTAACTCGGTCGGAGGGATTTCCCCGGATCTGTCATGATGCTCCGTCTGCAACCCCAAATGTCCTGCTAGATGAGATGCACCCTAAATGGATGGATGATGCGCTCTGGAAGATTTCACCGATAGAATCTGATGGGAAGTGGCTCAATCAAAGCACTCTGGCTGGATCTCAACTGGGTTGGAAGGAAACTGTAATCTGATCTCAGACCTCGTGCGTCTCCACAAACCCTAAATCTGACTTGCAACCTCATTGGTTGAGTTGTGCACACTGCACTGGATACTCCTGAATAGCTCGGTGAAATACCTGGTTGGTATCTCTGATGGGTTAGGGTGTGTCTCTCAACACCGAAATCGATCGATGGTGATGGTTTCTTCCAGAAATCCCCAAAACAGCAGGGTAGACTCTCTTCCTCCTCTGGGAACTCTCAACATCAAATCATAACAATGCATAATGAGGAATTAGGTCAAATTCCTCCCTTTATACCATTCCCAACCTAATTCACCATTGACCTCACTTAAGCTAGGTGATTTTCCTCCTAAGGTGATTAATTAATTAATTAATTAAGTCCCCCTTTAGCACATTTTCATTCTAATTNCTTGGGTCAAGGTCGAGGTCAAATCATTTGTTATAATTGCACCCAGCCAGGTCACTTGGAAAGGGATTGTCAGAACCCTTGTACCACTTGCAGTTACTGCAATTCATTTGAACATGTTATTGAAGATTGCCCGTTGTTGTTAGTGAAAATTCAAGAGAGACGGGGAGGAAACCAACAACTACAACTGATATCAGCATAACCTCGCGGAGAGGATCCCAGAGTCGTTGTTATCATTAGAGGAGGCGTTGTTACAGGAGAAGACACGGTGACCCCAGAAAATATTACAGAGGGATCAAGGGTTAGAATATTTGCAGAGAAGACACAAGTGTTTGATCCAAGGAAAGAAAAGCAGACATTTGAAGAGGCAAGAAGAGAATTTGGAAGATATCAAGCTTCTTCATCAAAGACATAGCCAAAAGTGAGAGAATGTGGAATGCCTATGGCATTTGATCATTCATTTGCGCCTGGAGATGGAAAAGAGGTAAGAAAGCTTGTCATTTTATTGTATGATTTCCTTGATTTGATCAAGGATGAAAGCGTTTTGCAAGAACTGCAACACTTGATCATACAGTATGAACTAGGGAGGGTAGATCCTCTGTTGAATAGAGCAGTACATCAAGTATCTAGAAAGAGAAGGACAAACAAGGAACTACACATTAATCCTTATATTGGATACTATGACATAGATTATGTGGTCCTCGACTTAGGGTCAGAAGTCAATGTTATGACGAAGAAAACCTAGGCATTGATGGGAATACCTAAGTTGATTTATTCCCCTATCAGGCTCAGAATGGATAATCAGCAGGCAGTAAGCCTCTTTGGAAGACTGGAGCATGTCTCGTTGGACATTGACGGGATGAGGACATTTGCAGACTTCGAAGTAATTGAGATAGTTGGTGATAGTTGTCCTTATCTTGCGTTGTTAGGAATTGATTGGACTTTGAACAAATCTACCGTGGTTGACTTAAAAAAAATAAGAATGACATTTGAAGGTGATGGCCTTAAGGTCACTGCACCTCTTGATCCTGACGAAGGTCGCAGATACACAAAACCCACCAAAGAAGAAGACCGTGCATACGAGCTAGAGAATATATATAAATTGACAGCAAGACAGCAGGATTAAATTAATCCTACCGCAGATGGAAACTTAAGTTGGGTAAGTGAGAGTGCATGCTCATCAGACTCAAAAATAACACTGGATAACTAGCATAACAGGATGTACGAAATCTCCACGTGAAGATGTGCCAGATTGACCTGGGAAGTTTGTTGGATTGGCACAAAAGTAAGTAACCTGCCCACTTTTGATGGTTTAAATCATTTAGGAACTTTCTTATTGGAATTTGAAGAAATTGTATAAGTACAACAGAGGTTGTTGGCACTGGACGAAGCCTTTAAAGCAACTCCAGTGAGATGGTGGGGAACACACAAGAAGAACATCGTGGAGTGGGTGCAATGTCGCACGTTGATGACAGCGTTCTTTTCAGACCAAGTTGAAGGATGCGAAGTTCGATACACATGTCAGAGTTGTCTGAAGGACCATGTGCGAAGTTGTGAGGAGGCCTGGAGCAACGTTCCTTAAGAACAGTGGGTGCATAAATTCATCAACACTTTGGACACAACACCTATCAATTGGTATCTTCAAGAAGAATTGCGTCTCACCACTGCAAATTGGTACGGTATGACTCAGAACTTTGTAGCTACATTTTTATTTGAAAGTCAGTATCCGATAGTAGTTCAAGATTTACGATTTGTAAGACATAAAGTCTTTGAGGAAGCACCTAACCTCCCTGTTGAGCAAGAGGAAGATGAAATTACAAGGTTGCTACAATATCAATGCTGATGAAGATGATGATGTTGTTGATGGGTCTTAAATCCCTTAATTCAACAGTAGGAACCAAACCCACCATCGAGGCCCAATTAGATGCTGCAGCGTTTAAAGATGGAACGGTTCTCCAGATCTTGCGATCCGACCAAATTATCGATGGGCTTTGTGTTTTCTTGTGAAGGCTCTTCCTTCAGTTAGGACTATTCTCTTCTGTATTTTCTCTTGGGTGGGACTGGTATGAGAGATGCAATCCAGTATAAACCAACTTGACAACAAACAGGAATAAGTTTTAACTACTGGGGAACAGGCTGAGCTTGGGATAACCCATTGCTCAAACATGTAGACAATGATTATATACCACAGGCCTAGTACTAATACATTAACCATGCGAACATCCAATTATTGTATGAGAAACTAATTATCGGAAAGAAAACATGTATGTAATAAGATAATGGCAAGAAAAATAATTCATCTACCATAACAATTCATCACATAATAACACAACGATTTATCTTCATCATTAAAGCAAAGAACATCAAAACATTGCACCAGATAACTTGACAATAGAATTAATTTCTCTTACTCATTACTGCATCATTCATGAAACAAGATAGGAAGTCATTCTTCTCCAAGTCCAATCACATGCGTTTGATGAAAATAACTTGTCTTTGGTCCAGAAGGACTTCTCAATTCATAGCAGCTTCAAACTAATTCTTAACAACCAAAAAGAAATAGTTCTTACAAAAACCATCGACCCCTCACTAATTGGTCGATGTCTTTATTTATAATATAAAGTTTAATTGAAATTAACGGCTAAGTGTAGTTTAAGAAAAAAAAAAAAAAATCGCCATGTGGCGTCATCTTCTAACAATTTCTCTAACAGTCAACCCGAGACATTTCTTGAAAAGGGTGAGTTCTCTCGTATTCAGACCAATTGATAAACAGTGCTTCAAAAGTTTGGGCCCATGGAAATCTGTGTTGTTCCATTAGATCTGCATATATCCCCCTGATGTCCAATGCATGCGCCCGGTACTTTACTAGACTGGAGTTCAATTGTTGTATCATGGTTCGGGCTCTGATTGGATGCTCTATGAATCGTTGCACTTGCCCTGGCCTCGCATCAGTCATCTTTGCGAGCTCTTCGGTCCATAGCGAATCTTGTTTGGCATGCGACTTGACTATGTTGCTCAGGTCGACAAAGTTGTCGGGGGTGCCGAACTCAGGGAGTGCGATATCCTTTATTGCTCTATTAATTTTGCTTCGATGTTCTTTTGAGTTCCTCAGTGAGGTCATGGAGCAAACTTTGTTCGGTAGTCGATAGGATCTTTCTTGTAATTAGGGTTGAGGTAGTTTAGTGATCAGGTAACACATAGTGAGATACAAACAAAACATAATAGACCGATGCGTAACTATACAACTCGTTAGTCTCGATCGTTTAATACTTACGTGATCCCAGTTTCCCCTTTGAATGAAATGTGATGTCCTTGTCTGCGTCGCCGCTCCTCTTCAGTTTAAATGAGTTAAGTCAGCGCGCCATAATGTAGCAAATTGGTTACAGAAGATATGAGCGTCAGAACCATCACAGTAGTCGCTTGACCCTTGGGGATGGGAAAGGATGCCAGAGTCGAACGTGTGTTCGTATGCTCCAAAAAGGTTAGATATCGTAATAATTAAGTCATTAAATGCCTCAGGTTGAGGTGAGTTATTCCTCCAAAAGCCGTATCACCAAGTGTGTCAACTATCGGTGGTATTTCATGCATTCTATATTGCATTCGTCGAGCAGTTGTGACGCATTAAATCTTCAAATCATCCTATCGCGAGGTGTGAGTGTTCTTTAGCGTGTTCTATTTTTCTTCCTCATTCCTCTATAAATTTTAGGGGCTCTGTGGGGAATTCTATGCATCAATCGATTTTATACATCGGTAATGCTGGTCTTGCGAGTCTAATTCCGGTGAAACTTTGTGTCGTAGTCCTTTACTCATCCGCAGACATCTAATCCAATACGTTGTTGAAATATGGGATCCCCCTTAAACAAGGGACGGGGTTTGCAAGGTAGTCGAAGTTCCAGGTCCTAGCCCTAGCGTGCCTAGGACTCTTTCTTATTGGCTTCAAGTGTCCCTGAAGCTTCAATAGGAGGTACCTGCCTTTGCTCGGAAACGGTGTCAGCATCTCAAGTGGAGGTGGGAATGGAGAGAAATACATTTGAAGGACATATGTTGAGGATCATGTCCTCTCAAAAGCATAAATTGTGGAGGAGGGGAAGGCCTAGAAAAGATAAGGAAAAAGCAGGAGAAAACCGCCTCCCAACTGAGTTGAGTGCACACCCGACCGCTGAGGATTTTACAATGCACACGACCTGTTCGGAGCCTTTCGGGACTACCCGTCGAGGAATCAGGAGACGAAAGGGAAGGGCAAAGACATTGATTTCTCCCGCTAGGAGTCCCATCCAGCAGCTAGAGTGGGCCCAACTTTCCATAGCCAAACTTTACCAAGAAAATAGAGAATTGCGGAGACAGTTGGCAGCGAAGAACCAGGAGGTATCGACACCGCAGGGTCACGAACGAAGCACAGATTGGCTCAAGAGACGGCTTCAGGATGAACAAGATATGATTGTGCAGTTGCGCAAGGCACAGAGGATGACGAGGAAGGAGAAAAAATAAAACACTGCAAGGTGCGAGGAGTAGTCCGGGAGAAGGTTTGTGCGTAGGAGATACATAATGGGCAGGCTCTTGCTTTGCATTCTCCGAAGTGACGCTTGATAGTTTTCTCTCTTTGTTGTAAGATTTTTCATATTCTCACTGTAACCGGGTCGGTTAGTCAAGGCGTCGGTGATGTTTATTTGTATGTAACCCGATCTTGGAAAGCACTTTAATTATATGAAAATTCGAAAGTGTTTTGAATGTATCATGTTCCCTCTTCGTATGTAAATCTACCGTGTTTTTTTTTTTTATCTAAGCTTCTCGCAAATTATGGGATTTCATAATTATCATTGTTCTGAGTTGCTTTGTAAGTTCATTGATACGTTCCTTTTAAAACTTTTGATGTTGATTGATGTTGACGTGGTGTTACTGACTCGGGGTTATTAAAATATTTTAAAACATAAAATATAGAACTCGACTGGTGGGTAAGGATTACACTTGGGAACTTCGCTCACATTGAATGCGCTAAAAGGGTTGGATATTGCAACTGTCGATGTCGGGATGGCGTCGAGGATCGGCATTCAAATGAAAAAATAATGCGTAGTTTATTTTTGGATTATCATTTTTGTAAATCTCTGACGCTAAAATCATTTCGGGAGTCGGTGATCGACGATACTACTCCTCTAATTGTGCGACACTTACTCTTTTTGTTTTCCTGTCGAAGCCGAACGTATCGATCTTTGGTGATATTCTTGTTAAAGCTCATTCGCAGAAAAGAGAGAATTTCTTCCGTCGACACCGATGAAGATCGGCGCTCGGATATTTTGATTTTCACGAATAGTTTTGATCGCACTTAAGTCTTCCCGATGTCGAATCCCTTAAGCGTGTCTGGAGATGCTTTGACTATCGATTCTTTAATTAAAGTTAGTCCCTTTCAAAATCAAGATGATTATTTATATGTTCAAACATACTTTAAATAATTCAAACATGAAAACATAAAATATAAGCACGGGCATCAATTTCATACTGTAGGGGAAATAGACAACACAAAGGATCAAGTGGTACCCAAAAAGTAGAAAATGGACATAGACTCTTTAGGGTGTGTTGAGTGCTCAACAGATCCTAGGAATGTGAATATCACAGAAACTGAATGACAGAGAGACGTAGAAGGACCAAGAGTCGAGCTACCTTTCATTGGACAACCAATCAAAATCAAGAAAGTTAATATTGGAATAGAGCAATCACCTAACTTGGCAAACATTGGAGATTATTGGGATGATGTCACTATTGACAAGATCACAGAACCACTACATGAATATCAGGACTTGTTTCCAACCAAGTTCATGGACATGAAGGGCATTAAAGGACCCATGGGAGAAATGAATATCCCCTTGAAACCAGATGCAAGTCCGGTCAAGCAGAGACCCTACAGACTGAATCCTAAGTATAAGCAGAAAGTCCTGATTGAATTAGACAGAATGTTTGAAGCAGGAATCATAGAACATGTTGAAGAATCGGAGTGGATTAGCCCTATGGTGGTCTAGGATAAGAAGACATCACAAATCAAGATTTGTGTATATCTAAGGAAACTACATTATGCATGCCTACATGACCCCTTCCCTACACCATTTATCGATGAAGTGTTAGATAATGTAGGAGGACAGGAGGTCTACTCCTTCACAGACGGATTTCCAGGTTACCATCAGATCGGGATTGCTAAGGAAGACAGACATAAGACCACATTTGCGACAGAATGGGGTTATTTTCAGTACATAGTGATGCCCTTTGTCTTGAAGAATGCACCATCCATATTTTCCAGGGTGGTGGTTGAAGCATTCAAAGAATTTTTACATAAATTTTTGGAAGCATATTTTGATGATTGGATTGTTTTTAGCCTATTGTAAAATCATATTGAATGTTTAAGACTAATGCTGGATAAGTGCACGCAATGTCAAATTTCCCTGAACTTGAAGAAGTGTATCTTATTTTCACCCTTTGGAGTGTTGCTAGGGCATATTGTGTGTAAGCAGGGATTGTTGGTAGATCCTTCCAAGATTTCCATCATTGTCGATCTACCTCCCCCTACTTCTGTTAGACAGTTGTGCACTGCATTGGGGCATACTGGATACTACAAAAGGTTCATTAAGGGCTATGCACAGATAACAACACCGATGGAAAATATTGTAAAGAAAAATTGTTAGTTTCAATGGTCCGAGGAATGTCAGCAGAGCTTCGACACACTAAAGCAGAAAATGGTAACTGCGCCAATCTTGGTTTTCCCAGACTGGAGTAAGGAATTCCATGTGCATGTTGATGCTTAATCTATTACATTAGGAGCAGTGTTAGCACAACCAGGATCAGGAGATATTGACCACCCGTTAGCCTTTGCTAGCAGGAAGCTCTCTACAGGCGAGATAAATTACACCACCACTCAAAGAGAAGGTTTATCCATGGTGTATGCGCTGCAGAAGTTTCGACGCTACTTGTTGGGACGACACTTTAATATATTTATTGATCATTCTGCGTTGAAATACTTAGTCAACAAGCCAGTGTTTGGGGGAAGAACATGCAAATGGATATCGCTATTCCAGGAATATGACTTTGAGATCGTGGTCAAGCCAGGAAGAATGAACAAGGGACCTTATCACTTGTCCAAATTAGAGCATGGAGAGGAACCTGCCATTCTTGAGGATAGACTTCCAAATGAACAGTTATTGTCCATCAGGAAAGTCGATGATCACTTCGTCGAGATAGTTCAGTTCCTATCCACAAGAATGGCACCTCGCGAATACACAGTCATTCAAAAGAAATAGCTGGTAGTTCATGCTGCAGATTTATCACTTACAGTTGGATAGCTATATAAGCTGGGACCCAATGAGATATTGAAGAGATGTGTTATGGAGGCATAAAGACCACTGATTCTGGTAGAAGCACATGAAGGCATCGCAAGAGGACACTATGTAGGGAAAGCAACGGCGCAGAAGGTTCTTAGAGCTAGCCTATGGTGGCCCACTTTACACAAAGATGTTAAGGACTACTACAGAGCATGTGATGTATGCAAAAGAGTTGGGAAACCTTCCAGAAGAGATGAAATGTCTTTAGCACCTCAACTAACTTTACAGGCATTTGAGAAATGGGCCATTGATTTTGTGGGATCTATTAACCTACCAGGAAAGTGCACAGGAGAGAGATACATTATCACTGCAACAGAGTATTTGACCAGATGGGCAGAAACAAGAGCACTTAGGGATTGTAGTGCAACTACAGCTGTGTAGTTCATATTTGAGGATATCATAACAAGGTTTGGATGCCCAAAGATCCTTATTAGCAATCAAGGTACTCATTTTATTAATAAAACTATTGAAGCCTTAACTCCATCATCCGAAGAGCACACCTTACCACCCACAAGCGAATGGTACAGTCGAAGATTTCAATAAAATCTTGGAGACAGCACTAACGAAGATTCGCAATCTGAATAGAGATGATTGGAATTTAAGAATTCCAACAGTATTATGGGCCTACAGAACTACTTGCAATAAGTTAACAACACAAACCCCATTTAAGTTAGTATATGGCTTGGAAGAAGTGGTAACTATGGAATACTTGGTTCCTAGCTTAAGAATTGCAGCATTCACAAATATGGACAACAAAGGCGTTGTTCAATACAGGATTGCGCAATTGGTAGAACTGGAAGAAGACAGGTTTATTGTGGGATTTCATCAGCAAGTACATAAGGAAAGAGAAAAGTATTACCATGACAAGCATATCAAGATGAAATAATTCAAGCAAGGAGATATGGTCTTGGTATATGACAGTAAGTTCATGAAGCACCCAGGGAAGTTCAGGACACATTGGCTAGGACCATTTGAGGTTGCCTACATCACAGAAGGAGGAGATGCGCAGTTGAATACCCTAAATGGAGAATGGAAAGAAGGTTTGGTAAATGGGAGACGGTTGAAATTGTACTATGATAGCCATCTACCTTGCAACTCTCAGTAAAATCATAAGAAGAAGGGTCTAGGTACCAGGTGCAGTTGAAACTAGGTACCAGACACAGAAAATACGGTATGCACAAGGAAGGGAGGAACAGAGTAGAAAGCACAGGCTGCTCCACACAGTCTGAAGTCAAAGTGGAACAAAAGGTTTAGTCTTACAGTGACTCTGGACGAGACACATGTGAGTGTTGTGGGCCTGTTGGCCCTTGGTTATGGAAGAAATAAAATATTAAGGTAGAAAGGAGAAGTACGAACTACGCGGAAGACACATTGACTGAGAATGGGTCGAAGTGGTCAAAGAAGCAGAAAAGGAGTGAAGTAAGGGAAAGCGATCCGTTGAACAAGAAGATCAAGGAAGACATATCGGCAAGGAATATGGATCGTGGACAACTTAGCAAGCGGAAAAAACCACCGACGAATGCTTGGAGAACATCACGGGAAAGAAGGAAAGACAGGCTGGCGAAGCCCTGAAAACACGGGTCAAGTGGACCTAGGGTTTTAGACACCTAGGGTTTTGGATATAGGGTTTTGACACCTAGAATTTGTCATGTAATGTATAAATAAAGGTCTAGGAGAGTCGAGAGGGTTGGTAAATAATTGGTTCATGTTATTGTGGTTAATGGTTGCCGTGTATAGTAGTTGTGAGAGAGAGAGAGAAGCAGGCTATTGTAGAGAGTTTGTGTTGTAATATCTTCAGTTGGGTGCGAAGATCAACCTTGCAACTGGGTGCGCAAGGAGAGGAGAGAAGGAGAGAAAGAGAGAGAGATATATATGCAAGCTAAGAGAGCAGATAGAACTCTATCTTTCCATTTAATATATCAAGAAGCACAGTTCTGTGGACGTAGCCCTAGGGAGAGGGTGAACCACGTATATATTGTTGTTATGTGTGATTGATGTTGTGTTCTTTCCTTTCTGTCATTCGGTTATTGCATTATTTTGCTAGATATGAGACATAACTGTGCGAAGTGTTATATTCTTTGCATGTGTGTGTGGGGGGGCGTCAGATATGACAACTGCGTCTGACGATCCCTCTAGTAGTGCTCTTTGTGTCGTGTGCATCGGGCGCTTTCCTAGGGGGTCCCGGGGGGGGGGNTACCTCGAAATTTTTTTTGGGTGGTTTTTGCTATTTTTATCAGTTTTGTAAATTAATCCTGGATTAAGGGATTAAGGTTTTGGTATCTATGGAATACCTAAAAAAATTGTATATATATTGTATGGTGAATGGTGAAATTCGATAGATAATGAATATAAGAAAGGTTTTCCTGGTTGAGGGTTTCCGGTATAAATCTTTGTGTACTATGTGAATGAGCCATTGATTAAATTATGTTTTTCTTAAGAATCTATATGCATTGATTTACTTCATAGGTTTAAAACTTACATGTGGTATCAGATCTCGTTTTTGGCTTCAGAGGGACGCCTTTGTTGTTGAGGTTTTGGCTCAGTCTTGATAGATCAAGTTTATCTTGGGTCTGTGATAAACCTGGATTTAGTGAGAGCTTTTGCAGTGGAGATTCAAGTATAGAAAGAGGAATGGTGAGCTCATATAGAATCGAGATAGATAAGTTCAACAGTAAAAACTTTGAGCTATGGAAGCTGAATACGGAGGACCTTCTTGTAGACAAAGAATAATGGATCGTTGTGGATCTTGGTACACAGCCTACTGGTACACCATCTACTAGCACACAACCTACTGGTAAACAACCTACTAGTGCACAAACTACTAGTACACCACCTACTGGTATGTCGAAGGAATATTGGGAGAAGTTGGACAGAAGAGCAAGGAGTACTATTCGACTTTGCCTGGCAGATTCGGTGTTGTTGAATGTCTCAGGAGAATCTACAACCAAGGAACTATGGGATAAGTTGGGGAATTTGTATCAATCAAAGTCCC
>SNQJ01S0096363.1:10617-25007 GCA_010110895.2 Picea sitchensis | reverse complement strand
TGCTGGAAAAGGTTGACACTTTGAAGAATGTTGCAGATTCATTAACAAATTATGTGAGCACAGAAAATTTCTCTTGGTGTAGAGTAACAATGGGCATTGTTTTCCTAGATTGTTGACTATATAATCCCCTGGACCCTTGGATGTAAAGAAAACAACAAGTGGGAGAATGTTGGGTATGTGTTATATTCTTTGCATGTGTGTGTGTGTGTGTGTGTAAGCGCGTCAGATATGACAACTGCGTCTAACGATCCCTCTAGTAGTGTTCTTTGTGTCGTGTGCGTCGGGTGCTTTCCTAGGGGGGTCCCAGGGGGGGGCAGGAAGCCCCCCTTGGTTACGCGCAGCGCCCCAAAAAAAATTTTGGGCGGTTTTTGCTATTTTTAGCGGTTTTGTAAATTAATCCCTAATTAAGGGATTAGGGTTTTGGTATCTACGAAATACCTAAAAACATTGTATATATATTGTATGGTGAATGGTGAAATTCGATAGACAATGAATATAAGAAAGGTTTTCCCGGTTGAGGGTTTTCGGTATAAATCTCTGTGTACTATGTGAATGAGCCATTGATTAAATTTTGTTTTGCTTAAGAATCTATATGCATTGATTTACTTCACAAGTTTAAAACTTACAGTAGGCTTAAGTTGGTAAAGAATAACTAGCTCTATGTGTTGTTGCCTTGGATCCACTTTGCATTTCCTCTGATTGTAGATACATGTGTCCTACAACCCCCTATTCCTACTTCGGGTGAGACTGCATTTGCTCCGCAGATGTTGCCGAAAAGACCAATAGTTAGGGCTTGTTGGTGCATTGTTAGCATTGAACCCTGGGTCTCCTTTTGTGCCAGCAAATGGTTCTTATTGGCACAAGGGCAGACCCAGAAATGAAATCATGTGAAATCATATTATTAATGTAACTGAGGTACTCCATTTAATTCGTGATTTGAATCACAAAACGTTTTGAAATTTCGGTTTTCCATATGGTTTTTCAGTTTCCTTTTCCTTTGCTCCATGTAGTGGGATAGGACAAAATTCTTTGTCTCTCCACGAACTTGGATTAATACGCTCATCAAAGCTGAGATAGCACATGTACTTAGTGTTTCCTATCATTTGGGGTTTTCGATAGTTTCCATTGTATGATGAACGAGGGTTTCATGTATTTGTTTCTGCAAACACATATTCATTTCATATTTATGTTTGGTGAGTCTCCTGAGTCATATTGGGCGTTTTAGCATGGGTTTAATCTTTAGGTGTGAGTCTCCAACCTCCGAATTCATTGAAATAAATGAGGATTTTTATCTCTTGCTCCAAAATGAGGCGGGTTCGATTTTTTGTGCTTGGTTTCAATGGGGCGAAATAAAAAACGAGACACTAATTTCGGGCTCAGTTTCTAATCAAACTAGGATGAATTTGATAAATCTAAAATATGGGTTTTTCTCAGAACAAACCCAATTTGTTGTTTATTAGGATTTTTCGGAAATAGATGTACGATTTGGGAGAAAATCGTGGTTCTCTAGAGTCATATTTTCAGGTTGCGGTTGGTGACGCCCAGAACTGATAAAGTCCAATAAAAATTGCCATCTCATACTTCAAAACGCTGGCTGGTTCGTTTTATTAACAATTTGTCACAATCATAACCTCCAGGTATCTAAATATTTTTCCCTAAATTTTAAATTATCTGAATATAATGATTTGGGAATTTTGAATTTCAGAAACAGAGATATGATTTTTATTTCTTCATGCTCATATCTTTATTTATGCTCATCAAAGAAATGCAAACCATGAGTGTGAGATTTTGTTTTCTATTTCATTGTTGCCCATATTTGTGTCACGAGAGTCCTGAGATTCGACTGTGCATTAAATCGTTTTGTTATCATGCGTCTATTGTCAAGCATTGAATCTTTGTTGCATTACTTGTTGAAAAGTTTGCCAACATGACAAGGTTATTTTTTTTTTTAATTTGGTTTAAATCCTAAACCTGAAACAACAAAAAAGACTACTCATAACAAAAATTCAAATATAAAAAATGAGTTTTCCACTGTTGTGGAAAAACCCATTAAAGAAAAGTCAAAACATGATAGCTAATTTCTGGAAAGGGAAACATTACAAGCAAAACAAATAATTGAAATTGAACTGCAGAATTAAAGGCTTAAAATGAGAAATCGGAATTTAACCTAAGATTATCTCAGAGCTCACGGGAGTGCCCAGAAGATGTGATAACCATTGAAACTTATTCTCTGTATATATGTAGGGGAGTAGATATGTTTTCTGCGTGAGTGTGCTTTCTGTGTGAAAGATTTTTGTGTGTTAGTTTCTTTTTCCGAGTGATTGTGTGTGTGAGAATCGTGATAAATCCGCTACTGTGGAGAAAAGAAGGAGGACTGCCGCCTGTTGGGCATGAGAAACTAGTCCGATTTCAATCAAGCCATCAAGGGATCATTGTTCGCTGGCAGAGAGAGATCGTCGATCTGGGATCAATATTCGCTGGCAGAGAGATATATGTTGTAATTTGAGAATTGTAATATGTGGTTTATTTGTAATGTAATCATTAAGGGAGGGTGTTAGAATTAATGATTATGTTGAGTTGGAGATTGGTTTGAAGATTTGTAGGAGGATGTTGAGATATTCTCTCAACCTATCCCTCCAAGAGTGGAGTTAGTTGGATCTGAATCCTGCTATATATGTAGCTATGTATGTGTGTAACAATGGAGTAATATAATTAATTTATTGTGTGGTATTCCTGTGTGCCTCTGCTCTCATGAATTTTATCATGGTATCAGAGCCTGGTCTGGCTTGATTCCCTCATGGGAAGGCCAGGAGAATGTGAGAGCTGTAATCGCTTATATTCTCTGATACCATGACAGAATTTAAGAAATCAGAAGCACATAGGAATAACACACAAACAATGAATTATATTACTCACTTACACAGAGTTACATATGTATATATAGTTAAAATGAGATCTAACTAATTCTAAACGTGGGTGAAGGAGTTGAGAGAATATCTCAACAGACTCCAACAAATCCTCAAACTAATTATATTGTAAGCATTAATTCTAACAGGGCTAATATTTTCATTATTTTTTATTTGCTAAATCATTGATGCTCAAATATTTATTTTAGATTGTTTTTTAAAAATATGAATTTGTTGTTTTTAATTATTTTATTTTATAAAAAAAAAACAACTACAGAATAATTTTATTAATTTTATATTTTTTTAACAAGTATACAATGTATGAGTTGGACCTAAAATTTTGTATTGAAGATATCCTTCAATCTCGAGAACAAGATAGTGAAGAATATCAATTAGTTTTCATTAAGATTCAGGATTATTTTTTAAAGAAAATGAATTCCTATTTTTTTTCGTAGAGTTTGTATTACGGTTTTGGGAAATTAAAACAATTTTATAATTTCCCTTTCCTATTTTGAAGGAGGATGTTATTTGGGAATTAATGATAGTTGTTAGAGGAGATTAGGGAGCTCTTTTCTTATAAAAGAGAAAAAAAAAGCATTATGTAGGGGTTCTGGATATCTAAAACTAATGGGGATAATTTTGCAGTTAGAAAAAAGCTTGATGACATTGTTGTATTATAGCTATTTTCTTTATGTGGGGTTTCATAGGATTGTACAAAGACATAGTAATTTAAAGATAATAACAAGTTTCCATTGATTGACACTACTGTATGATTTGTAAGCTTCTTGTTAATTTTTCTTGTTAATTTAAATCTTTATTTTCGTAAAGTTATCTTTACAGAGAACGAATTTTAATCCGAATTCGATTATAAATTCCTAGAAATTTGATTGTAGTTAATGATAACTATTTTTCATTTAATTATAATCTTGTTTTACTTTAATTATTGTTGCATTGGAAGAACTATTTCATCAATATGATGGTAGATCTTACATTGAACCTATTTGATTGAGTTTAAATATATGTTTTGATTGATTTGAATCATTATTTATTTAAGTCATTACATTGCATATTTGTGTGAATAACTTGCAAATCATATGAACTATTTCTATGATTTGCAAGTGAACTCTAATATTGAATTCAATATCATTCATCTCCCATTTTTATCATTTTTCTCTTGGTTTGGATGAGATTTGTATCTTGTCCTAATCAAGATAGGATAGATTACATTATATTTTATCGCTTGCATCATAGATTAAAGATACATTTTCATTTAGGTCCACAAAGTATCCTTTCACGCGAGCAAACCCAAACGTGGCTTTGTTGAGCCCTTATTTCAGCAAAGGGGTTGCCTTCTTCAAGCAACTGCAAGAAGGCAATTCCTTCTCTCATGTTTGCTGATAACAACAAGTAAAAATACACTTCGGCAGATAGAAGGTCATGTGTATATATCTTTGTACATATAGATTAACTCAGCTTAGATTAATATTAGGTTAGTCTTAGGACACGGGTAACTGGAGACCCATAGAACCAGTCGGAATGACCATCCCAAACGGATAAGGTTCTAATTGGGACCCTGACCCGGTGATCTCCCCAATGTTGATCATGGTCATTTATAGCCATCAACAGGTTCCAACCATGTGAAACAAAGTGTTTCCAACCATGTGAAACCATATGTATTTCATGTGTGTATTCTTGCCCAACCACAATTTTACCGCTTAATGACAGATCACATGTGTCATTTAAAGAGGTCGTAACACGTCTCTAAAAAAATTTAAAAATGAGCTTGCTAACCATGAAAAAATCTCTTAAATCCAAAGAAAACAACTTGTGCAAAAACCCTAACTTCCACAAGAAATATATCATAAAATATAATGAATCAAAATCTATAAAAAAAAAATCCATGTGTACTTCACTGTGTCAACTCAGAATTCTGAAAATTTCAGAGTTTGAAACTTCATTGAAAAAACATTATAACGAAAATGCCAAGATAATTGATTTGAGGATTAGTCACAAACCTTGTCTTTCATGGACTATATCTATGAAAGTATAGCGAACCAGAACTTGAAATGTTGACCACATGTACTATGACATTTCTTCTCAGTCTCCACAAACTTTCATTGTCTCAAACTTCCCATAAAAAAAGTTATAGCGAAACTTCCAAGATGACTCGTTTAAAACTGATTTCAAGATGAGTAAAAAATCCCATCTTCAATAGACTATATCTCCGAAAGTATAACGAATCATAACTTGAGATTTTTACTAGACATACTGCGATATGTCTCTTGATTAACCTCCAAATTTCGATGTCTAAAGCATCCTAGAAAAAATGTTATAGTGAAAATTCCAAGATGACTCGCTTGAAGCAACAAAACCCTAAGATTGATGGTTTGATACTAAATGTTATGAACTAAACTCCTTGAAAATTATAAAAAGTCAATGAATCGATTCACCCTACAACCTATACAAATTACCTTTTCTAACCCTTATTACCTGAGTTGTATCTAGGATAGATTCTTTCGGTCTGGTGAGGACTTGTTGGTTCTTGAACTCGATAGAAAAGCCCTTATCCTTCGTAACCAAAATTGAAAGAAATTTCTTACTGAGACCTGCTAGAAAAAAAACATCATCAAAATCTAAAGAATTACATGACTTGAGCTGGAAGGGAATAATACCAACTCCCACTATTGGGTACTTGGCATCATCCTATACTCTTGAGTCATGCTTCTTTAGACTAGAAAATAATTGTCGGGGTGATGTCATGTGTCAAGATGCCCCATTGTCCACATACCACACATTCCTTGGAATTGTGTTGGTAGAAAGGAATGATAACAATGATAAATCCTTCTCGAACTTGGCAAAAAACTTGTTCATTTGAGTTTCTGCAAAGCATGCTACCTTCTTTCGTTGATGCTTCCCTTTACTCTTCTTCTTCTCTTGACACTGTGATGCATAATGACCATGATTATGATAAATGAAACGCTTTCTTTTACTCAAGTCCCTTCCTGGCTGTGAGGTTGAATCCTCACTCTTTCCCTTACCCTTATAAGATCCTTTCCCTCTGCCCTTATAAGTTCTCATCACCACCTGTCTTGCTGGCCTTTGACTCCATTCGAGTCTCCTCCTAGATATAGCCATCCCACAACCTCTCAAAGTTAGGAAGGTTCTCACGAGCACAAATACCTTTGAAAAATGGTTCCCATGAAGCTGGGAATCCATTTAGTTCCATGTTGACTAGATCTGCATCTGCAGCCTTCTCCTCAACTGCTACAACTTGATCATGAACCTGTGTGACCTTCATAAGATAATTGGTGACTAAGTTTGATCTAGTCATCTCTATGGATATGAGTTTGTTCCCCAAGATCATCTTCATGTTTATGTTCTCACTCTGGTAGAGACTTACCAAGGCATCAAACATTTCCTTCATTTTTTTCTTCTTGGATATATGGGAGATCAAATCGTGATTTTTGGCATCCAAGATCATCCACTTGGCCTTCACTTCCTTCTTCTTGTGAGCTTCCAAATGTCGTGGATCTATAGGTGGAGGCATAACATCCTTGACAATATCCCATAGATAATTATCTTTCAGTAAGAGTGTAAACCTCACCTTCAATGATAATGTTGATTTTTTGTAGCATTAGGTATGTTTTCTCACATTGGCCTTGGTGTCGGGCATGTGGTAATCTTCTTTAGCACTACAATTGCATATTTGTTTTGGTGAAAACCCCCTTGGAGTGGTGTTGGGGCTTATGTTGGGGCTTCACACCCACATGGGTGAATAAACAATTATAATTTAATGTTGACCTTGAGTGAAGGGATTCTAAGTGGTCTAGAGGCTTATTCCATACCCTTTTGAGTCATATAAAGGGAGATTAAGTGAGAATTTGAAAGGAAAGTGTGAAAGTGATGTTCATATCTTGGAGATAGGTTGTGGTGACCTCAGTCATACATGGATAAGGTCAAGAGGCCTCGGTTCTGTTGTTAAGAAGTGTTTTGGGTAGGTGTTTAAGGTAGTCACTAGGTTTGTCCTACTGTTTGGGCAACCTGCCTCAAGTCTAAGGTAGTTGGTAACATTAGGAGCCCATCCACTGAGTTTTGGGATTGTTTTGGAGGCTCAACATGTAGGAGAAAGGCAGATGCAGAAGAGGAGGCAAGACCTGCAAGAAATAGGTAGCCACAGGTCTTTGTGGCAGTAGACATCCAAGGAGAAGGGTAGTGTTATGGGCCTCGACCAACAGATAAAAGGGGTTGGTAGATTGCAGACCTGTACCTTAGTCGTAGTTTCGAGGGCAGTTTGAGGCAATTTTGGGGTTGTTATAGTCAGCCTAACAACATGTTGTGGGGCAGTTTTGAAGGCTGGTATAGTCAGTAGTTTGGGAAGCCTTTGAGGGTTATTATAGTCAGCATAACAACAAGATTTGGAGGAACTTTTGGGTAGTCTTTGAAGTTGTTACAACCAGCTTAGTTGAGTATAATTAGGAGAAAAAATCAAGGAGGGTTTCTGCAGTGGGAAAGGGTTGTTATGTAAGTGTATCCTTGTGTTTTTTGGTTTTTTCGTTTGGTATAAGAAAGGGCCATTTTCCCTTGTACGGGAGCCCATTGTTCTGAGATTAAGAAAAAATTATTTGGGCATTAAATTCTTGTGTACTGTATATTATCTAAATGTTGTTCTATTTTTTCCACTGTGCTAAGTTGTTAGACATCTCAATGTGTTTATGTTCACAGTTCAAATTGTGTAATTTCTATGTATGTTGTTTAGAACCTAGACCAGATCTGAGGTTTGTTCGAAATCTAATAGATAAGATATTTGAGGCTCCATCCAATATTTCATCAAACCTGAGGCTAGATGATGCCATCTCTAATATCTACTACACAAACTCCCAAATATGAAAATTAGTTTTGAAACCCTCTAACTGCTGGTCTTTCTTCCCTGTAGTTGACTTACTACTGCAAATCCCTAAGAATATCAATCATAGAAACAACTCTAATACCATGTAAAAATACCCAACCTAGAGAACCAATGTCCTTATGAACTCATTTAAACAAGTAAATCACTAAATTTAATTAATCCATAAATTAAATTCAGAGCATAACATCGATCACCCAATCACTAGAAATTGAATAGCAGAAGCACAAAATAGTTTCACACATACACATGTAATTACTCCTTCAAAATCATATTTTCATTCCTTTGAAAAAATTATATGGAAACCTCCACAAGCTGCCAAAAAATAGTAGTTGCACGGTTACAAAACCACCTCAAACTAATATGTACGGACCTATTGAGAGTACAACCTATACGACATATCCATATGATGGTACATGTATGTACGATTGTATGGACCTGCCTTTATGACTGTACAAATGTTTGTACAATTGTACAAATATGTTCGTACAACTGTACAGAACTGTATTGTATGGCCTTGTGATGCAATTTGGACTCGCCTCTGCCTGAATTCCTTCTCTCTCTCTCTCTCTCTCTCTCTCTCTCTCAATTTTTCAACCTACACAATTGTTTTTTTGTGTGTAAACTCTCTATCTTGACCTATCCTTTTGTTTTTTTCCGAAGAAAGCTTCGCGGAAAACCCATCGAGTACTTCCCCATGATCCATGGATGGTAAGAAAGGTAAACCATAGCCCCAAGGAGCATGAGATTCAAACTTGTATGCACGTCTGGCATCAATACCAATTGATCTAACCCTTGGGGATCTATCTTGACCTATCCTTATACTTTTAGCTGAGATCAAACCCTAATCTATTTTTGATATTACTCATAGTCTAAGTCATGCATGAGCGAAATACACTTTTTAGACTATAGCTAAATATAAGACTTTTCACTTTTTACTCAAGTGAATTACAAAATAGAATTACTTTTCGAAAATATATTACTTTTGAAATATAGAAAATATCTCAAACTACTTCTCACACATTCACACTGAACTTATGTGGAATTCCATGTTCGAGCTATATTTCTCAACACATCTTGATGCCATTTGTGCAAACAAACAGAAGAAGACATGACCCATATTTTTGTGGAATGTAAATTTTCAACTTTGGTATGGAAATACACCCTTTTAGATTTAAATATTTTGGTATAAATACCAAGAAATTGGACAGAGATGTATCTAACCTAGCATAAGAAATATCTAAGAACCTTTCAAAACAAACCATTATTGAAAAGAGTATGGAAGGCAGTTCCATTCTTTCTAAGATGGAAAATTTGGTTTTGCTCGAAATAAGTCCATATTCATACATGAAGAGGTTACAACCAGAAAAGTGGTAGCTTAGGCATGGGGAATGCTAATAGAGGCCATCGTTGTGAAGGGATTTAGAAGTAAAAATATAGTCAATTTAGAAGTGGAAGAGAGGCATTGTCTCAAGAATCTTCTCCAAACCTTAAAATCAAACAATCTTATCTTTGGGGCCAAACTGAAGCCATTCATCAATTGGAACTTAAGAATCCTAGGTGCCAAATGACGGGTAGGATTGGCTATAGGAAGCACTACACTTTATTCTTTTATGGAGCCTCCAAAGGAAATCCAAGGGTCGCAGGTGTAGGGGGGTGATCTTTGGCCCTGTAGGAAAAGAAGAAATTACATATGCTTGGGGGATTGACAACACTACAAATAATCAAACTAAGGCATTAGTCCTTTGGAAAGGGGTTTGGATCATGAAAAACAAAGGGGTCAATCAGTTTCTTGTCGTGGGGGATTTTATGGTTGTTGCTCGCCATGTGGTGAAAAATTATTTTCCCAAGGAACCTAATAATTGAAGACTTCTCATTTGAATTCATAAGCTAGTAAAGGGGTTTCAAGAAGCAGTATTATTCCATGCACTCCGTGAACTCAACCATCAGGATGATGCTTAAGCTAATTTAGCTTGTGCCCTCCCTCTTGGTAAATTGCTAGAAAATGTTGGGGGTAGGGGGTGTTGGGTATGTGTTATATTCTTTTCACAGCGAGCTCTAGTGTCTGCTATGTTGCGTCGCGCGTGAAGGGGGGTTCGGGGGCCGCTCCCTCGAGAAAAAAAATTTGACTCAGAAAACATGTCACATTTTTCTCTCGTTTTTCATGTCGCCTCAATTTTTGTGTCCATTGTTGGGCGATTTTTCGACACATAGTTTTTGCCAGTCGTTTTCTATTTTCAGTTAAGGAACTATGGTTGTTGACTAATCCAGGTCATTGGGTTAGGGTTTTGTATGTCGTTGGCTCCTATATGTATATTGTATTGTAAACAGTGTAATACAATGAATGAACATAGAATATGTTGGTTTTCCTAGTTTGGGTTTCCAGGGGAAAAATCTCTGTGTAATGTGTGTATTTGCCATTGTATATTTTATGTTCTTTTATTGAAAATTTGTTTGCAGTAAAATATTGTACAAGGTTAAAATCTACCTTTGGTCTCATAGCTTTGTTGGCTTCAGGGGGACCCCTTTGTGGTCAAGGGTTTGGCTCGGGACTGTGATAAGCCTTGTTACAATGGGAGATCTGTGGTATTGATTTTTCAGGTGAAAAGAAATGGTGAGCAGTTCGAAAATGGAGATCGAGAAGTTTAATGGGAAAAGTTTTGAGTTGTGGAAGCTCAATATAGAAGATCTGTTGGTGGACAGAGATCAGTGGATCGCGATGGATCTAGGTACTGCACCTACAACAACTTCAACATATCATTGGAAAAACTTGGATCAGAAGGCGAAGAGCACACTCTGATTGTGTATCTCAGATTCAGTATTACTAAATGTGTCAGAGGAAGCTACAGCCAAGGATTTATGGGATAAGTTGGGGAATTTGTATCACTCTAAGTCCTTAGTAAATAAACTATTCCTAAGAAAGAAGTTGTATAACCTGAGGATGAGAGATGGAGACTCGGTGGCAAAGCATTTGAATGACTTCAATACTGTGGTAAGTCAGCTAGTGTTTGTTGAGATTAAAATTTCAGATGAAGATAAGTGTATCAATTTATTGTGATCTTTACCAGACTTGTGGGATAGTCTAGTTGTGGCCATAGGTAGTAACACAACTACTTTGAATTTTGATGAAGTGGTCTCATCCTTGTTTTCAGAGGAGATGAGACAGAAGAACATGGAAGGAAAGAGCACATATGCATTATTTGCAAGAGGACGCTCCCATGAAAGAAATAGATCTAAGTCCTCAAGTGGGAGATATAATTCTAAGGGTAGATATAACTCTCCCGGAAATTTTGTAAAGGTATGCACAAGATGTGGAAAAGAAGGGCACTACAAGAAGCAATGTAGATCCAAAGTTGAGAAAAAGAAGGTATCTGAAGAATCTCCTTCTACACAAGAAAAGACATCCAAGGAAGAAGGAGGGGATGTGTACTTGGCTTATTCAAGCACACATCCATATCATGAGGCATGGTTGGTTGACTCAAGTGCATCCTTTCATATGAATCCCCACAGGTAGTGGTTATGTGAATATGAAAGGTATGATGGAGGTAATGTTTTCCTAGGTGATGACTCGACAACCAAAATCATAGGTCAAGGAAAATTCAAGTTGAGGCTCATAGATGGAAGGATTAGAACACTACCTGGTGTTATGCACATCCCATGATTGGCTAGGAATTTGATTTATGTAAGCAAATTAGATGATGCAGAGGTAAAAACAATATTTAGAAAGGAAACTTGCAGGATGGTTTGAGGAGAAATTGTGTTGTTGAAGGGAGTTCGGTTTGGAACTCTGTATAAGTTGAAAGGAAGCACTATTAGTGATGGGTGTAATAGTTATATTGTTCCTGATATTGGAGTTGAAAAATAAAGAACTCCTATAGTCTCTCAAGAAAAGGTTATGTTGTAGCATCAAAGACTGGGGCATGTCGAAGAGAAGGGTCTTTGACTACTACATGGTAAAGGTATGGTTGAAGGTATGTCTAA
This sequence comes from Picea sitchensis, assembly GCA_010110895.2. NCBI lineage: Eukaryota > Viridiplantae > Streptophyta > Pinopsida > Pinales > Pinaceae > Picea > Picea sitchensis. Next base: position 13,217 of record SNQJ01S0096363.1, on the reverse strand, counting down.
CTACTCTCTGGATTTTGATTTCTGTGAACATTGTGTATATGGGAAGAAGAATCGGGTAAGATTCCTCTATGGTGCAACGAGGGCAGAAGAAATTTTACAGCTAGTTCACAGCTATGTGTTTGGACCTGTGTCAGTTCCATCATTGGTAAAATATGTGTACTATGTCTCATTTATAGATGACTTCTCTAGGAATACTTGGATATATTTCCTCAAGAATAAATATGAAGTCTTTGATAGGTTTAAAGAGTTTAAGGCTCTTGTTAAGAATCAAACAGAGAAAAGAATTAAGGTGTTGAGGACAAATAATGGCGGAGAGTTCTATGGGAATGAATTTGAAGAATTTTGTAAGAATTGTGGTATATAAAGGAAGAATATTAATCCATATACACCTCAGCAGAATGGAGTTGTAGAAAGGATGGACATGACGTTGATGGGGAAAAAAAGGTGCATGCTCAGTGGTGTCGGGTTAGGACAAGAATTATGGGCAGAGACAGTGGGTACTACATGTTACCTGGTCAACAGATCACCCACATAAACGTTGGATGATAAGACTCCACATGAAGTATGGACTGGTAAGAAACCCACTTTTACACATCTCAGGTATTTGGATGTGATGCATATGTTCATGTTCCAAAGGAAAACATGAGTAAGCTAGATAAAAATGTTGAAAAGTGTATCTTTATTGGGTATAAAGATGGTTTGAAAGGGTATAATATTTGGAACCCAGAAACTAAGAAAGTGGTGTATAGTCTAGATTTGGTATTTAGAGAAACCAAAGATGTTGTTAAACAATAAGTCCTACCAAGGAAGGAAGAACCAAAGAAGATAGAGTTTGACTTGAAGGATGGAGAATCAAACTCTACGGAAGAACAAGAATCACAAGAAGAAGATCTTCGTACTCAAGTAATGAGGAGATTGGTTCAAGAAAGAAGGCAACCATAAAGGTATACTCCACCTAATTTCCGTTCAAATTTTTCTTTGTCTATTATTGATTATGATCCTAGAATTGTTAGGGAGGCAGTGGATTCAGAGGATGGAAAACTTTGGAAAAAGGCCATGATTGAAGAAATGATAGCCTTGGACAAGAATGAGGCTTGGGATATAGTGGAGTTGCCTACTAGAAGGAATCCCATTGGCAGCAAATGGGTGTTTAAAAAGAAGTTGAATGCAGAAGGCAAAGTGGAGAAATACAAAGCTCAATTAGTAGCATATGGTTATTCCTAGGTTGAGGGAATTGATTTTGGTGAGATTTTTTCTCCTGTTGTCAAGTTAACTTTTATAATATTTCTATTATTTGTTGATGTTGCATTTGATTTTGAAGTAGAATAGATGGATGTGAACACAACATTCCTACATGGGGATATGGAAGAAGAAATCTATATGAAGCAACCAGAAGGCTTTGTTGTGAAGGGAAAGAAGGAGATGGTATGTAAGCTTTAAAAGTCCCTGTATGGTTTAAAAAAAACACCAAGGATGTGGTATCAAAAATTTGATACTTATATGTTGGGACTTGACTTCACAAGAAGCAAAGAGGATCATTGTGTGTATTTTAAATTAATTTGTGATCATTTGATTTATTTGGTCTTGTATTTGGATGACATGTTGTTGATAGGAAACAACAAGGAGATTATCCAGGATGTGAAAACTTAGTTGTCCTTTAAATTTGACATGAAGAATCTCAGTGTTGCAAATTTCATTTTAGGCATGGATTTTAAANTAAATCATAGAAAATATGTCGAGACAATTTTGCAAAGGTTTAATATGCAGGAATGTAAACCAATCAAGGTCCCTATTCCTATTGGTGTAAATTTATTTGTGGATCAGTGTCCCAAGACACAAGAAGAAGAGGAGGGCATGTCTCGTGTTCCATATACGAGTGCAGTTGGAAGTTTGATGTATGCAATGGTTTGTACTAGACCAGACATTGCACATGTAGTGGGAGTTTTGAGCAGGTGTATGTCAAAACCAGGGAAGGATCATTGGACAGCAGTAAAAAGGGTTTTCGGGTATTTATGTGGCACTGCTAGCTATGGATTGTGCTACCAAGGAAGACCATTATTGGACAGAGTGTTGGACATACATGTCTTTGTGGATGTAGACTGGGCTAGAGATCTGGATCGTAGGAGATCTACAAGAAGGTATGTGTTTAACCTATTTGGAGGAGCAATTAGTTGGATGAGCAAAAGACAGGCTATAGTGGCACTTTCAACTACAGAAATTGAATACATGGAAACCACTCATGCAAGTAAGGAAGTTGTATGGTTACAAATATTGTGTTCAAGTATTGGTTTGGTACAACAAGTTGTAAGGATAGATTGTGATAGTCAGAGTGCAATCTTTTTGGTGAAGAACTCGACTTATCATTCAAAGACAAAGCATATTGATATTCAATATCACTTTGTGAGAGACATGGTTGAAGAAAAGAAAGTGTTGTTAATGAAGGTGGACACTTTGAAGAATGTTGCAGATTCATTAAAAAAATCTGTGAGCACTGAGAATTTATATTGGTTTAGAGGATCCATGGGCATTGTTGACTATGTAACCTTGTAACCCCCTATATGCAAAGAAAACAACAAGTGGGAGAATGTTGGGTATGTGTT
>SNQJ01S0096362.1:31626-42986 GCA_010110895.2 Picea sitchensis | reverse complement strand
TTTCGGCACATGGTTTTTGCCGATGGTTTTTCATTTCTGGTTAAGGAATTAGGGTTTTGGACTAATCCAGGTCATTGGGTTAGGGTTTTGGATGTTGCTGGCTCCTATATGTATATTGTATTGTAAACAATGTAACACAATGTGTATGAATATAATATATGTTGGTTTTCCCGGTTTGGGTTTCCAGGTGAAAAATCTTTGTGTAATGTTTGTATTTTCCATTGCATCTTTTCTGTTCTTTTCTGAATATCAGTTTGTAGTAGATATTGTACAAGGTTAGAATTTACACCATGATGGTGGCATCTAAAATCATATCAGGGACATGACCTCTATCTTTCATCTGTTAAAATAATTGTATTGCCTCCTTCAAATTACCCACTTTGCAGAGTCCAATCATTAATGTGTTGTATGTGCCAACATCAGGGCTCTGACCTTGGCCTTGCATCACATAGAAGATATGTTGAGCTTTTTATATCCTATTATTCTTGCAAAGCCCATGTATTAATGTATTATAGCTAACTAGGTTAGGTCTACAACCTCTCTCTGGCATCTCTTGAAGAATTTCCCCTGCCTTCTCCAGATTACCCACACTACAAAATCCATTTATAAGTGTATTGTATGTGATTTCATTAGGCAAACTGCCTATTTGGACCATAACATCTAACAACTCGAGAGCTTTCTGAATCCTACCTTCTTTGCAAAGACTGTAAATAACAATAGTGTATGTGATAACATTCGGATTGCACCCCTTATCTAGCATCTCATGTAGCACTTTGGTGGCCTCCTGCCATTTCAGTTCCTTACATAAACCATTAATAAGGGAATTGTATGTACAACATCAGGGCATATGTTTATGCTGGAAATTTCATAGAAAAGCTTCCTTGCCTTGTCCAACTTGCCTTCCTTACCTAAACCATCAATAAGCACATTGTATGTGACAACACTAGGGCATATGTTTATGTCGGACATTTCATAGAAGAGTTTACTAGCCTCTTGCAACTTGCCTTCCTTACATAAACCATTGATAAGTGCGCTATATTTCACAACATTGGGGCATATGTTTCTGTCGGACATTTCATAGAAGAGCTTCCTCGCCTCGTCCAACTTTCCCTCCTTACCTAAACCATCAATAAGAACATTGTATGTGAAAACATTAGGGAATATGTTTCTGTCGGACATTTCATATAAGAGCTCCTCGCCTCGTCCAACTTGCCTTCCTTACCTAAACCATCAATAAGCACATTGTATGTGACAACACTAGGGATTATGTTTTTGTTGGACATTTCATGGAAGAGCTTCCTTGCCTCATCCAACTTGCCTTCCTTGCATGAACCATCAATAAGTGCATTGTATGTGACAACATCTGGGCCTATGTTTCTGTCAGACATTTCATCGAAGAGCTTCCTCGCCTCGTCCAACTTGCATTCCTTACATAAAACATCAATAAGCGTGTTGTATGTGACAACATTAGGGCCTATGTTTCTATCAGACATTTCATAGAAGAACTTATTATCCTCATCCAACTTGCCTTCCTTACATAAACCAGATACAAATTGAGTGCATGTGTTAATGGTTCACTCCTCGGAAGGTGGTTTTGAGGGAATAGTACCCCTTTTGGTAATGGATTAGTGGAATGTAAGTGTTATGTGTTAATGGTTTGCCCCTAAAAAAGTGACTTATATGGAATAGCTCTCATGATGGGGACACCATCATCGAATGAAAGTGCTTGTATTAATGGTTCACCCCTCGAAAAGTGATGTCGAATATATCATCATTAAATCCCTCATCTTCAAGGAGCCACCAAAGGATCTCCAATTGGCTTCAATCATTGCCAAAGCTACAAAGCTAACCCAAAAGCTGAACAAACACACTCTCTATCATGTCCTGTGAGAAAATAATGGAAAGACGGATACTTTGTTGTAACGTTTTAAGATATTGGTTTGTTTTTAGAGGAATTATGTGAAGGAGAAAGGATATGGATCCTCTCTAGTCTGATCCTTGTTTGGAAAGGCTAATCGAGAGCTGGAAGCTCTGCCACCTTATGTCCCTCAACCCTTTCAATAGCCCAAATAGTCTTTCAACCACACTTTGGCTACATAAGATACTACTACTAGAGGTCTTAGTGGTGCAAGGAGTGCACAACATTGGACTTGGAGAATCATGGAATGATACCCCTTGTCATGTTAGCTTAGTTAAATGAAATAGATTATGTTAATGGTTCACCCTTGAAAAGTGACATTGGGTTGAAAACAGTGCCCCATGTTGTTATCATTTTCTTGAATGAAAGTGCCCATGTTGTAATAATTTTGTTGAATGAAAGTGCCCCTTGAAAAGTGACTTTTATGAAACAATACCCTCTATCATACCAACTTAGCCAAACGGAAGTGCTCATGTGACTTTCACAAAATCATGACGCTTGTCATGACAACTTAGCCAAACAAGAGTGCATGTGTTAATGGTTCACTCCTTGGAAGGTGGTTTTGAGGGAATAGTACCCCTTTTGGTAATGGCTTAGTGGAATGTAAGTGTTATGTGTTAATGGTTTTCCCCTAAAAAAGTGACTTATATGGAATAGTTCCCTTGTTGGGGACAACATCATCGAATGAAAGTGCTTGTATTAATGGTTCACCCCTCAAAAAGTGATGTCAACTATATCATCATTAAATACCTCATCTTCAAGGAGCCACCAAAGGATCTCCAATTGGCCTCTATAATTGCCAAAGCTACAAAGCTAACCCAGAAGCTGAACAAACACACTCTCTATCATGTCCAGTGAGAAAATAATGGAAAGACGGATACTTTGTTGTAAAGTTTTAAGCTATTGGTTTGTTTTTAGAGGAATTATGTGAAGGAGAAAGGATATGGATCCTCTCTGGTTTGATCCTTGTTTGGAAAGGCTAATCGAGAGCTGGAATCTCTACCACCTTGTGTCCCTCGACCCTTTCAATAGCGCAAATAGAATTTCAGCCACACTTTGGCTACACAAGATACTACTACTAGAGGTCTTAGTGGTGCAAGGAGTGCACAACACTGGACTTGGAGAATCATGAAATAATACCCCTTGTCATGTTAGCTTAGTTAAATGAAAGAGCTTATGTTAATGGTTCACCCTCGAAAAGTGAAATTGGGTTGAGAATAGTGCCCCATGTTGTGATAATTTTGTTGAATGAAAGTGCCCATGTTGTAATAATAAATTTTAGCCACTTCTAAGTCAACCCTTACCCTCCAAATTTTATTAATATTATTAGTATTTCCCTATTATCTCCACCACCCCCAGATAATAGGGAAAAATTAAGCAAAAGCAATTTAACCTAAATTAAAAAGCATCTTAACCAAATTAATTACAAGGAGTGAAGTTGGCAATTCAGGAGTTGAAGAACCACACTGGAGCTGAGTGTTGAAGCACAATAGAGATCTGGTCATCCTGATTTTGGTTGTTGGGTAGAGTGCAAGCAACAACACAAGGGGCAAGGCATGTAGAACAGCGATCTGAGCATCCTTATTTTGGAAGCATCTTCATCTAGGCATCCTCTCTTTGGAGGTACGCAAATCATCTATTTTTTTATCATCTAATTTACAGAAGTAATGTTATTTACAGTAAAATTGGTTTTTTCCCTAGTTTTTTCTCCCCAACCAGAGAAGATCTAGAGAAATTTAGTCATAAAATTAGAAACTTAGTCAATAATTTATCAAACCATGGATAAATCCTCCTTATAAATTCCCTCGATCAACGCCCTAGATCAGACCCCCCGCATTAGGAACGAGACCTACCGCCATCACATTGATTCCCATTTTGGTGAAATGCGAGGAAAGGTTTCCCCAATGTGGGGGACGTGGGTAAATTTAGCAAGAGGTTGCCAAATTTTCCTCATTTTCCCCTTACCATAACTAGGCTCAACTTACAACTCGTCAATATGTTTCAAAAAAAAAAATTCAACAGCCCCATTGATGCCCAAAAATGTGCTTAGACCGTCTTCATCCTGAGGAGATCATGCAATATTCTATTGGCTTTTTTGGGTGTTCCTTCCTTGCATAGTGCATACATGATGGTGGCATATGAAATCATATCAGGGACATGACCTCTATCTTTCATCTGTTCAAATAATTGTATTGCCTCCTTCGGATTACCCACTTTGTAGAGTCCAATCATTAATGTGTTGTATGTGCCAACATCAGGGCTCTGACCCTGGCCTTGCATCACATAGAAGATTTGTTGANTACACAAGATACTACTACTAGAGGTCTTAGTGGTGCAAGGAGTGCACAACACTGGACTTGGAGAATCATGAAATAATACCCCTTGTCATGTTAGCTTAGTTAAATGAAAGAGCTTATGTTAATGGTTCACCCTCGAAAAGTGAAATTGGGTTGAGAATAGTGCCCCATGTTGTGATAATTTTGTTGAATGAAAGTGCCCATGTTGTAATAATAAATTTTAGCCACTTCTAAGTCAACCCTTACCCTCCAAATTTTATTAATATTATTAGTATTTCCCTATTATCTCCACCACCCCCAGATAATAGGGAAAAATTAAGCAAAAGCAATTTAACCTAAATTAAAAAGCATCTTAACCAAATTAATTACAAGGAGTGAAGTTGGCAATTCAGGAGTTGAAGAACCACACTGGAGCTGAGTGTTGAAGCACAATAGAGATCTGGTCATCCTGATTTTGGTTGTTGGGTAGAGTGCAAGCAACAACACAAGGGGCAAGGCATGTAGAACAGCGATCTGAGCATCCTTATTTTGGAAGCATCTTCATCTAGGCATCCTCTCTTTGGAGGTACGCAAATCATCTATTTTTTTATCATCTAATTTACAGAAGTAATGTTATTTACAGTAAAATTGGTTTTTTCCCTAGTTTTTTCTCCCCAACCAGAGAAGATCTAGAGAAATTTAGTCATAAAATTAGAAACTTAGTCAATAATTTATCAAACCATGGATAAATCCTCCTTATAAATTCCCTCGATCAACGCCCTAGATCAGACCCCCCGCATTAGGAACGAGACCTACCGCCATCACATTGATTCCCATTTTGGTGAAATGCGAGGAAAGGTTTCCCCAATGTGGGGGACGTGGGTAAATTTAGCAAGAGGTTGCCAAATTTTCCTCATTTTCCCCTTACCATAACTAGGCTCAACTTACAACTCGTCAATATGTTTCAAAAAAAAAAATTCAACAGCCCCATTGATGCCCAAAAATGTGCTTAGACCGTCTTCATCCTGAGGAGATCATGCAATATTCTATTGGCTTTTTTGGGTGTTCCTTCCTTGCATAGTGCATACATGATGGTGGCATATGAAATCATATCAGGGACATGACCTCTATCTTTCATCTGTTCAAATAATTGTATTGCCTCCTTCGGATTACCCACTTTGTAGAGTCCAATCATTAATGTGTTGTATGTGCCAACATCAGGGCTCTGACCCTGGCCTTGCATCACATAGAAGATTTGTTGACATTTGTCTATCCTATTATGCTTGCAAGGCCCATGTATTAATGTATTATAGCTAACTAGGTCAGGTCTGCAACCTCTCTCTGGCATCTCTTGTAGAAGTTCCCCTGCCCTCTCCAGATTACCCACACTGCAAAATCCATTTATAAGTGTATTGTATGTGATTTCATTAGGCAGATTGCCTATTTGGACCATAACATCTAATAACCCAAGAGCTTCCTGAAGCCTGCCTTCTTTGCAAAGACTATCAATAACAACAGTGTATGTGATAACATTCGGATTGCACCCCTTATCTAGCATATCATGTAGCACTTTGGTGACCTCCTGCCATTTATGTTCCTTACATAAACCATCAATAAGGGAATTGTATGTGACAACATCAGGGCATATGTTTATGTTGGACATTTCATAGAAAAGCTTCCTTGCGTCGTCCAGCTTTCCTTCCTTACCTAAACCATCAATAAGCACATTGTATGTGACAACACTAGGGCATATGTTTATGTCGGACATTTCATAGAAGAGTTTACTAGCCTCCTGCAACTTGCCTTCCTTACATAAACCATTGATAAGTGCATTGTATGTCACAACATTAGGGCATATGTTTATGTCGGACATTTCATAGAAGAGCTTCCTTGCCTCGTCCAACTTGCCCTCTTTACCTAAACCATGAATAAGCACAGTGTATGTGACAACATTAGGGAATATGTTTCTTTCGGACATTTCATAGAAGAGCTTCCTCGCCTCATCCAACTTGCCTTCCTTACCTAAACCATCAATAATTACATTGTATGTGACAACACTAGGGATTATGTTTCTGTCAGACATTTCATGGAAGAGATTTTTTGCCTCGTTCAACTTGCCTTCCTTACATGAACCATCAATAAGCGCATTGTATGTGACAACATCTGGGCCTATGTTTCTGTCAAAATTTTTATCAAAGAGCTTCCTCGCCTCGTCCAACTTGCCTTCCTTACATAAAACATCAATAAGCATGATGTATGTGACAACATCAAGGCCTATGTTTCTATCGGACATTTCATAGAAGAACTTATTAGCCTCAGCCAACTTGCCTTCCTTACATAAACCAGATATAAATTGAGGCTTATGGTGAAAATCACAAGATGGAACCTTATACAATATGAGTTGTAACATGTACTATTCCAGAGCGTACCTGTTTTGCCAATTCTATTAGGTTCCACCTATACATGACCAATTTTGTTTTGGTTGACTTGTGTTGTTGGAACAAAGTGATATACTATTTATATGTCCTCCAACATGCCATTATGAGATTTATATTTCTTCCAACCTACTCCAACCCATGCAAGACAAAAACAGTTAAGTAAAATCATATTTCCAATGCAAACTTCAGAGGATCACATTAGAGACATAATTTCCTCCCTTGTATTTGGTCATGAACCAAAGTAGGGACATTGTCAGCTGCATCCAAGATGGTTTGGTCCTTTGAACACTTTGCTACATCATTTTCTACAGTTTGGAGTCAGCCAAAGGAGGCCCATGAATGGAGTACTTTCCTATATGTGTAATTAACCCACATCGACATACTAAGCTTTTTATTGAAAAAATATGTAGTGATGTCCACCTGGTAGATCCTAAGTGGAAAAGAATTTTGTAAAGTGAATGTAAATTTTAGCATATTTTTGGGCTTAGACTAAGATGCATTTATTCACAATAGGATAGAGTGTTTGTGTAGGTGCTAAAAGACTTGTGGCTACTGATTTTGTACTCTTTGTTTGGAATAAGAAAGAACAACCATTGTTGGAAATTAAACAAGCAAGTAGATCATAAGCTGTAAATTCCCTCATCTGTTTTCTCAAGGCTTTGAGTGATAACATGCATATATAACTCCATGCAACTTTAACTCATGCCACCAATACAACTAGTTGATTTACTATTTTTCATAATCTGAAGGCAAGTTCATATGAATTTGTCATACGTTTGGCTAAATATATAAAATTAGTTTATCATACTCATGTTTTTATTGGAGGAAATTTGAAATAGAAGAGTTAGGTATTTGCAGATACATGGGTATCATAATTGGCACAAATGACTTAGAGTAGATTCGATAGTCAAAATTCACATTGGTATGTCGATTAAAGTTGGTTTGGAATGGTGTTGTACCTGGGTAAGAAAAAGAGGTTATTTCACTAGAGAGATCGGTGTAGAGATGTTGGTCAATTTGGGTGTTTTGTGGGCATTTGATCACTGATCAAAGTTCATTAGTTATCAAAAGTTGCCTTTGATTATTTTTCATCACAAATTCCATATTAAAAACTCTTAATCTTCGATCTGGTGAGGTCCTGCTACAAAATGAGGGAGACAATGATATTGGTAGAGATACTATTCAGCTGGAAAAAGAGGTTAACATCACAAAAATCTAAATTATTTTAGATAAACCTGGCATTTCTAAGTTAATTGAAGGCTACACAGTAACTAGATTAATGCATCCATAAAGTGTTTCGATGTTGCACGGATTTTCTTTATTCAAGCATAATTTTTGGTTCATGCCTTATGATACCACGAGGACTATAGAACCCATATTTGCCGAGAACATTGAAGACAATTCACTCCAAATATGATATGCTAAAAATGATGAACAATTCACTGTTTGATAGAGCTGCTTGTGAATGTTTGACTAGACCAACAGTCACTATTTGGAGTGTAAATTTTTCGTTAAAGATCCGATCGATGTGATTACACTTGGAGAGTAAAGTAGATTCATTTTTCTATATCCAGTAGAAATAGCTTTTTAAAGCCCTTAGGTTTGATATCACAAATTTTTTGATGAACAGACCTAGGACGCAGAGTTTTATTATGTTGATTTGAAGACATGTAGTCACTAAATGAGTCATAACTTTTTCATTTGACCTCCAAATGGGATGATTCAAATTGTGTTTCGAACTAGACTTGCATATATATCTCCCATATAAGAAGGTTTTGAAAATAAGATGATTTTATATGTGAAATAGGCCTATGAACAGTCAAGACCTAGAATTTTCACCATGCGGATTAGTTTTTACAAGCAGCTAGTATTTTGAGCATAAGTTTTTCATACGATATTGGATTGAGGTGATTCAAATTGATTTGGAAACTAGATTCCAAGGGATACATTTTGTATAAATATCATGTAAAAATGTTTCCATTAGACCCCTCAAATCAAGATTGTACTAACTCTGTCCTCAAAATTTCACTTGAGAACTAGTTTATATTTTGATCATATCTTTTTGACTTGTGATCCAAATTGAAAATTTCAAAATGGATTTAAAAACTGGATTTCAAGAGATATATTGTTTAAAAACATGTTTTCAAAATGATCCTATATGGTTACCTGAAATAAGATTGTCCTTACTTCATTTTGCCATGAAAGCCTTTCAAATGACCATTGAACAATGATTTGAAGAATTATTCAAATGACCAATACAAATACCATACCATTCCAATACCATCTCCACTTTTAGGGATGGTGATAAATGATTATCTCCAGTTTTAGGGAGTTTAATAGTTCTCACAAGGTTGAACCTGCTATCCAAGAGCAACCCAACATTTAAATCAATTCAATTATTTTCCCGGTTGTGAGAATATAAAAGCAAGTCATTTGCTTGTAGAGGTAAATCTTATCAAAGGTGATAGGGTTGAGATATCCAGATCACAAGAGCATGGTTTGTTTCAACTTCATTCTCCTTTATATTCATCAAGTATAGGGTTGAGGGAAAGCTTTCAAATGGTTCCTCCTTATGCACATTCATTGTATGATGAATATTACAATCAATAGGGGATTCAATAGGCTTATGGTGAAAATCACAAGATGGAACCTTATACAATATGAGTTGTAATAAGTATTATTCCAGAGAGGACCTGTTTTGCCAATTCTATTAGGTTCCACCTATACATGACCAATTTTGCTTTGGTTGACTTGTGTTATTGGAACAAAGTAATATACTATTTATATGTCCTCCAACATTCCATTATGAGATTTATATTTCCTCCAACATACTCCAACCCATGCAAGACAAAAATAGTTAAGTAAAATCATATTTCCAGTGCAACCTCCAGAGGATCACATCAGAGACATAATTTCCTCCCTTGTATTTGGTCATGAACCAAAGTAGGGACATTGCCAGCTGCATCCAAGACGGGCTGGTCCTTTGAACACTTTTCTTCCTACACTTTTGGAGAACTTGGCTGACACTTCATTCTTTGACTAATGTCACTCCCACCAATTGATTCCATCCAAGTTTCAATAGGATCAATGAAGGTGGAGAATACATCTTCCTTGCCACTCGAAAAATATTCATGCAACCAAGTGGAACTGGATATCAGGTTGAGAGACGGCTCCAAGAGAGGTTTGAGACTTTATTGTTCCTCTTCATGGCATGTCATACAAACCATTAGCACGCAATTGTTCAATTATAACAGGCTAACAGAAATTTGCATTTCCAGGCTGCTCTTCAAAACTAACAAAACAAGGTTGAATGCTTACAATTTTACACATTTCCTCATCCTTTCTTTCTTTAATAATTCACAACATCCATAAAAAGGATAAGGATAAGGATGCATTTTTTTCCATTACCAACCAGATCCTGAGAAACACTATGATCTTCAATGGGGATTGGAAGGTTTTCATCACCTATGTTTGAATCATCCTGTTCAGAAAAATGTGTCGATTGCTAAAAAATCTTCATGCAACAAAGTGGGACTGGATATCAGGTTGAGAGACGACTCCAAGAGAGGTTTGAGACTTTGTTGTTCCTCTTCATGGCATGTCATACAAACCATTAGCACGCAACTGTTCAATTATAACAAGCTAACAAAAACTTGCATTTCCAGATTGCTCTTCAAAACTAACAAAACAAGTCTGAATGCTTACAGTTTTACACATTTCCTAATCCTTGCTTTCTTTAATAATTCACAACATCCTTAAAAAAGATAAGGGTAAGGATGCATTTTTTCCATTACAAACTAGATCCTGAGCAACACTATGATCTTAAATGGGGATTGGAAGGTTTTCATCACCTATGTTTGAATCGTCATGTTCAGAAAAATGTTTTGATTGTTGAAAAATCTCCATGCAACCAAGTGGGACTAGATATCAGGTTGAGAGATGGCTCCAAGAGAGGTTTGAGACTTTGTTGTTCCTCTTCATGGCATGTCATACAAACCATTAGCACACAACTGTTCAATTATAATAGGCTAACAGAAACTTGCATTTCCAGGCTTCTCTTCAAAACTAATGAAACAAGGTTGAATGCTTACAATTTTACACATTTTCTCATCCTTTCTTTCTTTAATAATTCACAGCATCCGTCTTCTAAATGGGGAGCCTCACATTATCTGCACCAATTTGGGCATTGTTGTTGCTCAAGATGTTTTAATTTTTTAATAAAATGTAAAGCATATTCCATCATCAGGTTTAATACCATTTCCATCTTAGGGGTGGCATTAGTGGGGGGGTCATCTTTGACCCTGAAGGAAAACATGTATCTGTCTATGCATGTGAGCTAGGGATAGTGACAAATAACTAAGCAAAATCTTACGCTCTTCTCCAAGGCATGTCTATCGCCATCGGTCTAGGGATAAAGGAGCTGGTAATTATAGGAGATTCAAGGATCATCATTAAATCCCTCGTCTTCAAGGAGCGACCAAAGGATCTCCAGTTGGCCTCAATCATTGCCAAAGCTACAAAGCTAACCCAGAAGCTAAACAAACACACTCTATATCATGTCCTGTGAGAAAATAATGGAAAGGCAGATATTTTATTGTAAAGTTTTAAGCTATTGGTTTGTTTTTAGAGGAATTATGTGAAGGAGAAAGGATATGGATCCTCTCTGGTCTGATCCTTGTTTGGAAAGGCTAATCGAGAGCTGGAAGCTCTGCCACCCTGTGTCCCTCA
>SNQJ01S0096361.1:12025-24264 GCA_010110895.2 Picea sitchensis | reverse complement strand
ATGGAAGAACAACAAGATAAGGATTGCTACAAGTCAGACAATACACATGAAAGGATGAAGTACATCAACAACCCCTGGTAACAATTCATGTGGAAGTTATTATCAAGAATCAATCTTGAAGAAACCTAGAAGAAGTAAAGACAAAAAGAAGTCAACAATCAAGAGGAAATTGGAAAAAGATTTGTGACACTTTGTAGAAGGCAATAAGGATGCAGACGGAAGCGTGGACTCTCCTAGATGGAGGGAGCCGATTATATTATCAAAAGAAGAACATGCATTCATGCATGAAGCAAGGATTAGGAGGGAGCTAATCCTAAATTATATGATCCATTGAAGAGGATGAAGTATCTATCCATGGTAGCAACCATGAAAAGCAGCACGTGTTCAGTGTGATTTCAGAAGAAGTCTTCTTCGAAAAGAAGCCTTAAAGTAATCCTTGGTTGTCCATCGACATCCATGATCCTATGATGAAAGAAATAAGTTGGAATCTTCAGAGCATGGAATCTATAGAAAACTACATGAACTCAAGAGCTAAATAGAAACATGAGGAAGAACATGAAGATTCCAAGAGAGAAAGAAAAGACAGAACAACCAGTCAGTGTATCGAGAATCAAAAGACTACCAGCATGATATGAACTCACTAAGAGCAATCAAGCAGAGGAACTGAAAGTTGTGATGAAGAAAAATGTATGGAAGACTTATGAATGAAAGCATTGCAAGATCTAGAACTAGAGGTTCTCCCAGATGGAGGGAGAAGACTATGATGATTGCTTGTAAACCAGACATACCTCTACATGAGCCAGTATATCGTTCATAATATCCATAGGTTGGAGTTTACATGTAGAGAAACCTCAAAGGTTTTGAGGTATACCAAAAAGAGACCCTTGTATGCAGATGGAAGAAGATCTTGTATGGATTCAAACAACTTGGTGCAGAGCCTTCAATACAAAACAAAAGCATGGTGAAAAGATTTCTACAATAGAGATATTGTATCAGAATGGTTACTCATAAATCCAGGATGATGGATTGCTAATGCATGACAAACTCTCATAGATATGTTCCAGTTTGAGCCCTGCCATGATGTTATGAGCTAGCAGGAAACAAAAGATGAATCCAACAAAGATATACTACATTGATCAGAGCTATATGAAGCCTTCAGAGAAAACCAGTGTTCTAGAAAGACCAAAGTACATTGAGATCAAGCATTACACTCTCCGTGATGAAGTCCATAAAATAGAAAGTGGTTCTCCAATATATATCTCCACAGATGAGAAAATAAAAAAACATTTTGGTGAAGCCTCTGTCCAAGATGAAAAAGTTTGTGTACTCAAGCTGGAGCTCGTGGAGACGACTTCCTTATTGAAAAAGGAAGAAATGAATCCCAAGTTGGGAGGGAGCACTATGTGTTATTGATTTATGGACAGTCATTTTTCAAGTTCGAAAAATGGTCTAGGATGAGCAGTTTCTTTCTAGTTAGGAAAGTGGTTTGAGATTTCTGACAAACATGCATTTTCCAGTTCAGAAAATGGTCCAGATCGAACGTTCATTTTTGTAATGAAAATGGTTCAATGGATTATTGATGTACCATAGACATTGATTCGCCTTGTGGTTAACATAGGGAATGGTCTAGGACAATCTCTCTTCTTGACGATCACTCTTAGTAGTGGTCAAGAAGACTGGTCCGCCTCGCCGGACAATCATTCTTTCGAAGCTCACAGTTGTGAGAAGTTTCGAAGAATGGTCCATTTTGGAGGTTGGTGCTGGACAATTATTTCCTTTGGAAATGGTTCAGATAGTCATTCCTTAGGGCATATTCATTCTCTCTAGGTTGCACTTTGTTTAGTGCTAGAGGAATGGCCCAGATAGGTGAATGGTCCAGGTTCAACAATCAGGGATATGCATTCCCTAGGGAAGATTCATTCTCTCCAAGTTGCACTTTGTTTAGTGTCAGAGGAATGGCCCGGATAGGGAATGGTCCACGCTCAACAATTGGGACAATTATTCTTCCTTTCTTGAGAAGAATAGTCAAGATAGCTCATCATTGATGTTTTACCTTCTGAGGGCAGATGCTCTTCCATATCTCACAGATGTGAGTGGAAGAATGGCCTAGATGACTCAGTTTATATCATAACAATGTTTTCTATGCAGGTTGATATCACATGATATGATTGTTATGGAGACTGTATGTCTCTGGACAGTAGATGTATACTACTATGGTGGATGTGTTCCACTGATTGTGACTATATGTCACTGATCAAGTATCTGTGTGCTACTTGGTGTGGTAGTGTACCACTGGATAGTATTTGTGTACTACTATGGATAGACATAGTTGTGTTCTATTGAATGACATTGTTCCAATTGCCTTGAAGACTATCAATAGTGTTGGAAAATGTTTAATTAGCTAGATGGATGATTAATGGACAGAGATTTACCAGACGGAAAATGGTCTAGGACATTTATTCTTCTAGGACATATGTCCATATTAGAAGGATGGTTCTTGTGTCACTCTTTGGAGTGAGTGACTTATCCAACATCATGTCTGATTACTCATATGGAGTATGGTTTTGAGAGATGATACAGCTGATGACACTGATAGTGATGATGGTGCTCATGATCTAGTCATGAGATAGTCTATATGACTATGTTGATGCTACCAGGTGAATGGTATGTTTGTGCTCAAGACCATTACCTTCAATACCTCCCTAGCTAGGAGGGAGTGTTGATATTATGGTAGTTGTGCGAGGTATTTACCTCCACGTGTAAACCTGACGAGAATAGAATATTCTGGGAAGCATGAAGAAACCCTAATTAGTTGGCTAATAACCCTAGAATACAAGTCGACTCAAGAGGATAACTTGCATTAGGTTATTAGCCTCCAAGAGAAGAAGTTGGCTAAAGGAAATATTATATACTAAGTAAATAGGCACCCAGAATGAGAAGTCGGCCCAGGTAGTTTGCTAGATTTAGTATAAATATAGGAGGCTAGTCTTCATTCTGGCAAGCATTCTCAAAACTGCAGAAGCAACACTTGTGCACACTGCAGTTGGCCAGTTTGTGCACAAGTCTGGAGGAGAGTTGCCGTTGCAGCCGCTGCAGCTAGCAGATTTTGGTTTTGGCTTGGACTATCTCTTGTTTGGTGCGTTGTCCTTGGAGAGAGAGGTGCACTATCTTGTTTGGCTATCTAGCCTAGGGTTTGCTTCCGGAATGATTCTCTATCAAGGTTAAGGTGCTCGAGGTTGGCTTTGGCCTATGGTTGGGTGACAATAGTGATATTGTCTATGGTTAAACGAGGACATCCATCATATTCTAACAGATACCACCAGGGGACTCTCACCAGTTGGCTTCCGAGTTAAGGATTTGGTCAGGAAGGTTACTCTCCTTCACTACACTAGAAATAATAGAAATCCCCTCTTTCCACTAATCCCAAGGCCTCCATGATCTTACCAGGTGCCTTCCCAATCAGATTTCCTCTGCTCAAGGGAGTCCCTTCACTGCTACATAGTCCCTCAATTCCCTCCCCTTACCAGTGCGGTTTCTTTCCAGCAAACACCAACTCGTGACCCTCTCTTCTCTAGTCTAGATTTGGGTATTCTCTATTCCAATGTTGACCATTCGTGTTCTGGGAAAGATTGCTATTTTCCTCATGAAAACTTCCCAATTTTCTCTGTTCTAGTATGAATTGGGTTCTCCCTATAGAGCCCTCTTTCTCATTCATGATACCACATTACTTTTGTGTCTTTCCTTCCTCTTCCTCCCTATTCCCGATCTAGAAAATTCTCTTTTTTCCCTTGGGTTCCGCAACTTGCTTCTATCAGAAGAAACCCTTGGGTTAAGCTCTCGAATCGAAGGGGCACTTACAGGGTACTTTTGGCTGACAACTTCAACCAACCCCATCACTCCTCTGAGTGCAATATTTTTTAAAGGCAATCATAACTACCCCAACCACCTTATCTAATGCCATTAACGAGATTTATTTTGAACAACGCGAACAAGGTACTTTAGACGGGTTGGTCATTTGAGGTTATGTAGGTGTATGTTGGACTTCTAGGAAAGCTTCCTATTTTCTTCACATAAACTTCCCAGTTTCCCCCTTCATCAATTCCCACTTGTGGTATCATGGCTAGTACTGCAAGGCTTCCCCTTCGTCAGTTGGTAGGTGTCTCCATTAAACATAAAACACAATTATAATGTTCATCAATTACAATTCATGAAGTCTTAAGCATGATTACAAACTTGGGGGAAAACGAGGTGTTGCATTCCCCTTCCCCTTAAAGGAAACACCGTCCTCAGTGTTTTTAACACCGTATACACACTTTTATACAATAAACAAAAATGGATATACCATTCTCATGGAATCCTCTCATTCCCATGTGGCCTCATATGCTCCAAAGTGATTCCATTGCACCTTGACCTACATGATGGCTTGGTTTTAGAGCAATGTCTCTTTCTTACCTAGGATGCATTAAGGATTGGGTTGGAATTCTCCCTCTAGTTACACCTATATCAAAATCCAATGAATATCGTGATTAGAATCATGAATACACTTCTTTAAAAAGGATACATTGAACACATTGTGAGCTTTAACGATAGGTGGTAGAGAAAGTATGTATGCCACCGGTCCCACTCTTTCTAAGACTTCACCCTGATACACACATGATCTCCCACCTTGAATTCCTTGTGAGTTCTTTTTCTATATGCATTAATTTTCTGTCTTTCCTGGGCCACTTTTATGTTCTGCTTTTTTCTTATCACTTCTTTTTCCATCACTCTTAATAGGTCTGGTCCAAGCATGATCCTATCCACTGGATTGTCCCAAATAATTGGAACACTGCACTTTCTTCCATACAGAGCCTCAAATGAGCTCTTATTCAACGATTCCTGATAATCGTTGTTGTAGGAAAACTCTACCAAAGGTAGATATTCTTCTCATTGCTTGGGATGATGCATGACATTCATCCTTAGAATATCTTCCAACACTTTATTTACCCTCTCGGTTAGTACATCTGTTTGAGTATGGTAGTCTGTGTTGAATGTTAGTTTCGTTCCAAAGCCCGCAAATAAGCCCTTCCAGAAATTCAAAGTGAATTTCACATCTCGATCTGGAATAATGGTCTTGGGCATACCATGCAACCTAAAAATTATTTTATATAAACATCAACAACATCTATAGCTTTAAAAGTGGACTTAATTGGAATAAAATGAGTTTCCTTGCTAAACTTATCCACCACTACCATGATTGCATCATGCTGCCTAGTTGTTCTTGGAAACCCTGTGATGAAGTCCATGGAGATTATCTCCCCCCTTCCACTCTAGAATTTATAATGGTTGCAACAATCGTTTCGGGTACTTGTGTTCAAAGTTTACTTGTTGACACTCCAAGCACTTTGCGATGTATTCTGCAACATTTTTTTTTCATTCTCGACCAACAATACAATTGTCTTGTTGTTGTTATCATCTTCTCATACCCAGGGTGACCCACATAAGGTCTCCTATTAAAATCAACCATTCTGAGGTTTTTCATCTATGATGAATCGGGTACATATAGTCTATTGTTATACATTAACAACCCATCTATTGTGAGATGGTATTCCTCATACTTTTTCATGTTTGGCTCTCGTTGCAAGCTTTCTTTTACCATACTAAAATGCTTATCACCTTGCAAGAGGATCATGATTCTTCATTTAATGTTAGAATCACACATGCTTGTGGTTGCTAGGTGCATTGTCTGCACACTTCAGCCGAATGCATTTACCACTCGATTTTCATGTCCTTTTATATGTTTGATCTCGAAATTGAATTCACTGATTAGTACCATCCACCTGACATGTATGGAATTCAACTGTGGTTGATCAAATGGATACTTCAGTCCACAATGATCTGTAATGTCTCCTTCCAAGTAGAGAATGTCTCCACATATTTAACACATGCACAATGGTTGTAAGCTCCAAGTCATGAGTGACATATTGATGCTCATGCTCATTTAGTTTGCTTGATTCATAGCAAATCACATGTCCCTATTGCATAAGGACTCCACCAAGTCCTTCCTTGCAAGCATCAATAAAAACTAAGAAATATTTTTCAGGGTTTGCGATTTTTAAGACACGGGCATTGGTCAAGAGTCATTTCAGCTGTTGAAAGTTGGCCTCACATTCTGTTGACCATACAAACTTCATCCCTTTCCTATGAAATGAGGTAATGGGACAAATGACCTTGGAAAATACCTTAATAAATGTCCTATAATATCCAACTAATCCCATGAATGACCTTACCTCATATACATTTCGAGGGGTTGGCCAATCCATGATTTCCTTAATCTTTTTGGGATCTACGACCGCTCCCTCTTCCAAAATTGTGTGACCCAAATACCGGATTTTCCTCTGGAAGAAGTCACATTTTCTATATTTGGCATATAGTTGGTGATATGGTAGCACCTATAGCACCAACTTAAGATTCCCCTCGTGCTCTTCCTTGGTCTTATAATATACCAAGATATCATCGACGAACACAAGGATGAACTTGTCCAAATACTTGATGAGAATGTTGTTCATCAAACACATAAAGGTGGCGGGTGCTTTGGTAAGCCCAAAAGGCACCACCATAAATTCATAGTTTCCATACCTCATTCTAAAATTTATCTTATGGATGTCTTCATCCTTAATATTGACTTGGTGATATCCAGATATCAAGTCAATTTTAGAAAAGACTGTAGCTCCTCTGAGCTGATAAAAATGATCATCAATCTTGGGTAATGGGTACTTGTTTTTGATGTTCTTCTTGTTCAATTGTTGGTAGTCAATTCAAAACCGCAAGGTGCCATCCTTTTTATTCACAAACAAAATTGGTGCTCCCCACGAGGACACACTCAACCTAATATACCCTTTATCCATCATTTCTTTTAATTGCACCTTTAACTCTACCAACTCTGGTGTACTCATTTTGTAGGGTACTTTAGATGTCGATACGACTCTTGGTAGAAGGTCTATGGAAAAATCAAGATCTCTCTTAGGAAGTCCCGGTACCTCCTTTGGGAATACATCTTTAAATTCCCATGGAACTGGGTGATCCTCAATCTTTAGCTCGTTATTCCCTATTGCATCGAGTACCTGTATTTCATACAAGGGACACCCCTTTCGAATAAACTTCTTGAGTTGCAGTGTTGATATTTGACTCATCGATATATGCTTTTGAATGCTTCACAACACCCTTGTGTTTCCTTCACTATATTCACATTCCAAGGTCTTGTCATGGAAGTTCAATTTTTCTTTTTGGATAGCCAACCAATCCATGCCTATCAATACATCATGTGACCGCAAAGGTAGGATATTTAAGGTTGCTTGTGTGTGCAGTCCATTCATTTAAAATGGGCATGCTTCAATAATTTATGTTACCTTTCACTTAGTTCCTGTGGATAACTAAACTAACCACGATTATGCATGTTTTTTCCTCTATAAAGCACATGCTTCAACAAATTGGAGCGAAACATAGCTAAGGTTAGAACCAAGGTCAATAAAAATATATATGGTTTGTTTGGAAATTATACCTTCCATCTCCACCACAAAATCTTGGTGTTCTGCTTGTTGATTCTCGACAACTGCATAGATTCGTGGCACATTCCTGGCCACATCATTAACTTTAGTAGCCTCCTGAACATGGAAAACTATTTTACTATCATGTTGTCTGTGAGGGAAGTACCTCAATAGGTGTGCTTCTCTACAACCCCAACATTGTAGAGGTCCTATATTTTTCTTCTACTTTCTCCCTTTCTCTGAACTTGGCCTGTTCCCACTTTGAAATGGAAAATTCTACTAGTGCATACTTCTATTCGAATAACTGAACTGAGCACCTATTTTTGGGTTCTTATATTGGGACGATTTAAATCCATTCCTCTGAAATCTAGGCTTATATTTTCTCTTCCAATCCCTAAGAGGTTCATGCATATGCTTGGATTGGTCATAGCAAAACTTGGCCTTTCTAATGGTGTCCTCAATGTCTTAGGCTCATCAAACTCAATCCTATCTTAGAAGGACCGTGGTAATCCACTGAGGAAACATTGTATCCTTTATTTATCATCCTTGAGGTTGGGAACATACCTCAACAACTCCAAGAACCTCTTTGCATAAGCATCTATGGTAAGTTTTCCTAACTTATGTTCATGGAACTCCATAATCTTACCATCATAGTAATTTTCGGATAAATATACCTTCTTGAAATATTTCTAAAAATGTTTCCAAGACAACTTTCTTTCCTTTAATCCCTTAACATCCTCAAGGTCTTCCCACCATATGGAATCTCTTCCATTCAAATTGAAAAGGGTTTCCTTTACCTTTGTATTTTCTGAGTAATTATGCACTCGAAATACTTCCTTAATCCTAACAACCAAGCCTCAACCTCTTTTCCTCTCTTGATTTCTCCATCAAAGGTAGGTGGATTTTCCTTCTTCAATTATTTTGTCAGACAAATCTATGAGTTTCTCTTCTTATTTTTCTTGAGAACACTTGACTCCGTGTAACTGTTGGATAGCTCTTCTGTAGGGGTATTTCCACTAGATAACTATGTGCAAGTGTCTCCACTAGAATTGCTTCTCCTAACATCCCTGTGATTTTTCTTGGAATAACTCCTCCCCACATTACTATGAGTTTTCCCATGCTTCTAGATATATGATGGGCTTTGCGGCTTCTTAGACTACTCTCATCATGTATTGCTAGTAGCTGGACCTTGTCGCAAATGCTTTTGAATCTCAGACATACTTTGCAATAATACTGCATTTAATTCTACCTGCTCAACTTGAGCTCTGATGATCCTTTCATTGTCTTCTTTCAGACTACTTACTGTGGCTACCAAATATGGAAGGGTTTCTCTAGCCCTCCTGCCATCAAATTCTTCATCTCAGAGATGTGAGGTTTCTTCCATACTATGCTGCACCATTCACCTCTATTTTCCCTTTTCAATATCTCCTACATGTCAAAACAACAAGCCACTATTAGCAAATCACATTTCAAATTATATGCAAAAAGACTCCTGGCCTTGTCAAAGCATCGATCTTCTTAGACAGTCCCAAACTAGGACTCCATTCTTGTTGTCAATCTTGTGCAAAACTGTTGTTAACACTTCATTAACACAATCAAATCATTTAGCAATAGAACACACACTTTAATCATGTAAGATATTACAAAATTCATTCATCCTTGGTGGCTCATTCAATCCTAGAGTTTGAAATATGCTTCGATACCACTCTGTACCACACATGACCCCCTAAGCCATGCTTAGGTTAGTGGGATGTCAAAATTCCTCTTTCCACTACCATTTTGATATTAGGTCTTAATAATACGGGTAGAAACCTTCTTAAAGGTAGTGTTCCTTCGGGTTCCTACGCAGTTTGAAATGGTATAAGGTATTACGGGCATTACCCATCCCCATGTCCTCTGTCCTACGTGTCTACCACATCGAATCCTCCACATCATTTTCACCAATGGAAATATTGGCATGTGCTCTATCGTGGTAGTGACATGTCCTTGGACACATCGCGCTCTCATAGAAATCATGTAATGGAAAGCATTTATGCAATATGGGAGATAAAATCACCCCCATGAATGATCCTAACTCTCTCAGCTCAGTTTAAATCAACTACTGGTGGTGGGTTTGATTTTATCTCATTAGAAATACAGGTTGTGTAACCCCCAACCTTTTCTTCCAATCCATTTCTTCTGACAAGTCCAACAGTCAGGAACTAGGGAAATTGATTGTCCCAATTCCTTTGGAACCGCCAAACGCATGACGGTTAATGGTATCGCCCAATCCCCTTCCACCACTCGACCAGTGGGGTTTATGGCATGATCTACAGCTGATATCTCATCGGATGGATTCCTCAGCAGATCAATGGGTCTCATCCACTCGGGCTCCTACCATAAGAAAATACCCCCTTTCCACAACCTCGAGGTTCTTTTGAGCAGTTATTTCCGAACTAGAATCTTCTGAGCCACATCTAACGATCAAGGATCTATTAGATCTCATATCCTCTTAGTGTTTAACTAACCCAAAAAATCTGACAGGGTTCTCTTATTGGTTGGTCCCACCACTAAATCAACAGTTCATATTTTATCGACTGAGTCATCGACAGATCTACGGCTCTGGTCCTCTTGGACCTTCGCCTTCAGGATTTCTTCGTCAGAAGTTCCTTCTGCACGTTGTTTGTGGATCTTCCAATCACGAATATTCCGATAATATGGAAGAATGCATCGTCATCAATAGTTTGTTTTCTCTCAATACGATGAGCTGGAAGAATGCACCGTCATCATGGAAAAGGGCACCGGAAAATCCAAGAGTTACCACTTTGTGACCTTCAAGCACATGGGAGGTGCATAGAAAGCCCTGAAGGAGTCGAGCAAGAAAATTGACAACATAATGAATTTCTTCCAGATGGCATCCACTCGCCCTGTGCCCGCTCACCCTCCCAATGAGACCACGGGGCGGAAAATCTATGTGAGCAACATTTCGACTGATATTATGACGGAGAAAATAATGATTTTTTTTTTATTACGACGAGAAGTTGAGGAAGGGTGACTAGGGTTGGATAAACAGACATGGAAGTCTAGAGGCTTTGCGCCGTTTATCTACAAGAATCTTGAAGGTGCTAAGAAGGCTATGGAGGAGCCAAACAAAAATATAGATGGACATTCCATGAACTGCAAGCAGACAGCAGAGGGAAACAAGCAAAGGAACATGCATACACCGGTTACCGACCCTCTAGACCCTAATGACCTTGGGTTGAATCACGATGCGGGTTTGATTCTCAGATCGACGACCGTGGCACACAGTGTTCTTGGTAGCTCATTTCCTTTTAATCAGGGTAGTGCTCCCGAGTTCAGTCAGGCATTTGATGTTATTTTTGTATTGGAGTTGAGGGAGTTGTTTCCATCATAGTCATCAAACCACCCTAATTCGACGTTTCGTTTCCGCTTTTTGAGGTATGCTAGTTATTATTTTTTTTTTAACGAAAACGGTTATAGTTTTTATTAGAGGGGTGGCAAAGTCACAAATTCAGTTACAAATTGTGATGCATCACTGTTTCAACATAAGATCCATCGTTGTTTCAGCATAATTTCCAACACTGTGTTTCAGCATCTGTTCCAACGTTGTGTTTCAGCATAAGTAACAAAACTGTGTTTCAGCATATGTGGCAAAACTGTGTTTCAACATATGTAACAAACTGTGTTTCAGCAACTATTCCAGCACTGTGTTTCAGCATATGAAACAACACTTTGTTTCAGCTGCTGCAACACCGTGTTTCAGCATAAGATCCAGCACTCTTTCAGCCCTGTGTTTCAGCTTCTGTGTCCCAACATCTGTGTCCCAGCATCTGTGTTCCAGCATCTGTGTTTCAGCACTGTGTTTCAGCTTCTGTTCCAGCTGTCTTTCTCAAGCGTTTGCTGCCTTCTACATTCTTTTGCAAGCTGCTGTCCTTTTCAAGGAATACATTTTTTAACAGGGTCCCCACCATTTACGCTGAGTTCTCCTTGAGGCAAAAGGCAACCTTCGTTGGCTAGTTTGTCTGCTTCTTTATTTGAATCTCTGAGAATATGGTAGCACTTGAAGGAGGTGAAATCTTTTGGAATGTTTCTTAACCTTTGCAGATTCTTATTTAGCCCAGCATCTTTAAACTGTCCTCTTGAGTGTATTATTTTGATCAAGATCTCAGAGTCTCCAAATGCTTGTAGCTCCCGGTGTCCGCTTTCCCTTACTATCTGACAAACTTTGATCAAACTCAGAATTTCTTCTTGATTATTGGTTCGTTGTCCAAGGCCCCAACAAAAGGTTGCTAACTTCTCCCTGTTGCTGGAATAAATGATTCCTCCTACTCCCGCTGTCCCGGGGTTTCCTTTGGAGGCACCGTAAAAAAAGGCTGAAGTTTTGCCTTGATTTTGCCACCAACTCTGAAATATGTCATGGCTGTCCCATAACCTCCATTCTGTTTCAAGTTGGGGTTTTTCCGCGCTATGGGTTCGGAGATTCAGAACGGAGGAGCCAAGCCACTCCTTTTCTTCCTGCAGAATCGAGGTATCGGTTTTATGATTTTGGGAGCTCAGGGATTCTAGCAGGAGGCCTTTTTCTTTCGCTGCTACCATTTGGGGGGTCCATTCTGTGTTGTTGAAGATTTGCTCATTTCTTGCTAGCCATAGCTTCCAGCACACGTACTTGGGGACGGAGATCCAGATTCTGGCCCATAGTGTTTTCGGGGAGAG